>APFE030789022.1:20588-34186 GCA_000404065.3 Pinus taeda
CTATGTAGTGAACTGGGGGGTTAGAGGGGGGGCGGAGCCCCCCCTTCATTGCGCCGATTGCGCAGCGGGGGGGCTGCATCCCCCCCTGTCCGGGGGGTTTGAGGGGGGGCGGGTAGCCCCCCTCTACGAGGTTCGGGGTAGCGCCCCGAGAAAAAAAATTTGGACCCTATATTAGGTTGGGCGAACCTACCTATGGTTTTCGGTCCATGGTTTTAGACGCGATGGTTTTCGATCCATGGTATTGGATGCTTCGGCATGTATAAATATGTATTGTAACATTGAAAGGAACATAATGAAAAATCAAGCTGGTAGTCTTGGTTTTGAGATCCAGCTGGAAATCTCTATGTATATGTGTTTTATGTGTTATGCTCTCGCTTTTTTATTTTTCCTGTTATTTAGAATTCGTATGCAGGTAATTTCTGTACGGGGTTAAAACCTACAAATGCAACCCAGATTTCAATATGCACAATCCGGGGTCTTGCGCTCCAACTCGACCCGAACACAGTACAAGTTCAAGCATGTGAATACAGGAGTCGAAGTCGAACATGCATGAACATCGTCTAATTACCAGTCAATGATGAAAACTGTTAACAGTGACACGAGAGTTACCCCATAATGACGATTGGTCCTCAAGGTACTATAGGTTACAATCCCCGGCATGACATCAATGAGCCGTTGTCGCACACCCCATAGAATCATTCGATCGGAGGCCATGATAAAACCTCGCATCGACACGAAGAACCTGCCTTGAGGCATGCAGCTCCAGGTACCTGAAGGGGTCTCTAGGTATCTTCCTGGATAATGAGCTGAAGTCGACAGGAAGTGATCTTGATCGAAGGTGGGCCATAATGTTTCCCACATCATCGACACGAGATAGAGAAGGACAACATGTTTTGTGTGAGGTATCAGAGGGAGGTTGAGTATTCTGCAGAGGTCAACTTCTCTTGAACGTATCGGCGGCACAACAGTGGATTTGGCAGTATTTGATGTCAAATGAGCAGGGGTCATGACGACAAGATTATGAGCAGATGAATGGTCAAATAGGATAACCCAGACCCACGGAGGCAAGTGTGAAACGAAATGAGATATCCCCACCCAGACACGAATGCAGATAAGTGCCATGTTCAAGAGCGACATACTGTCGACGACGACGATTACGGTTCCTTTTTTCCCCCACCATTTCTGGCGAGTACCCCGATTATTTTTGGATGGAAAGCTTGATGGGGATAGCATATGCTTGAATGGTGTCATTACGACAAAACCCGATGTCAGTAAAGTTTTAACGAGTCCGACAAAGGAAAAACTCGGTGTCTTTTCATGTTTAGAGAGTTTGAAAAGACAGCAAAAAGGAAACTCCAAGGGTGTCCTTCTTCGTAAGATTGTGTCTCTCGAGCCCGAAAAAAGTATAAAACTAAGCTCGAAAGAACCGCCCGACCATTACAACCGAGGAGTACTTTTCGTGAGTAGTGACACAGAACCGAAAAAGTAAAAAAGCGATCGATATCACGTCGTTTCGCTCCCATTAATGAACCTGAAACGACAAAGGCCCAACGATCTTTTCATTCTTTACACGGTCGGAAAAGAGTTTAAAGACGACCGCCTCTTATTTACGTTTAACGAGTCGAGAGGAACAACTCGGCAATCTTTTCATGTTTAGCGAGTCAGAAAAGAGCTGAAAGGTGACTCCACAGTGACTTTTTCGTGTATTTACCGAGTCCGAAAAAGTATAAAATACAACTTGTTTCACCATCGAAGCTGCGCAAAAGACCTGTCGTTGCACAAGAAGCAAGCGTAAAATCCATTTTCGACCAAAAATATATTAAAATATTCAAAAAGAACCTTTTTAAACCCAAAAATGAGTTAAAAAGTCTATAAATAGGGTGAAAATGTAAAAAATAGAATTACTTTTACTTTTTACCTCTTGAAGAGTGAGAGTAGTCTGCTTGGGAAGCAAACTTTAGGTTGTGATTTTGGCCAATCCGTGCAACCATTCGCGATTTCGTCGGCTCCAGGTAAGAGGCGCTTCCCTTAGCTCCATTTCTATACCATTTTTTATGCATTTTATTCCTGACTGAGCCTCTGCAAGGGGGATTTTCAAATTTAGGGCTTCGCCCCATTGGCGCGGGTATCCGGCATGGACCCGCGCTATTGGGGTAAATTAGCCAAGGGGGTCGCGCTATTAGCGCGACTGTTTTAAAAATAGCCGCGCTAACCGCGCACCTCAAATTTTTACATAGATTTACCCATTGCATTTGATTTTTTCTTGATTCATAAATTCTCCAAGGCTTTAGTAATGATTTATTTGTCCTTGTGGGTGCAGGAAACAAGCAAAAATGGTGGTAGAGTGGAAAGAAAGAGAACATGATGCCGTGGATGCCTTGGCCATTGAAGATGTGGGGTGTATGAATTCCTTGAGGGACTGTGGCCTCAAAAAATTCTTCCTCACATCATATATACGATCTCAACCTGAATTGTTATAGTTCATAATTGATGCTTGGGATGTGGATGACCAAGTATTTCGTCTAAGGAACCAGACCTTAGAGCTTGAGGTGTCTGATGTATATTTCATCATCGGGTTGTCACGAAGAGGGGCAATTCCCATTTTGACTGGCAGTAGACCTTTTGGAGAGAAGGTAGGTGAAGTAAAAGCCCGAGTATGCCCAGAAGCACAATTTGGGAGACAGAGTGCTAAGGTGGCTATCAACACCATCCGGGACTTGACACTCAAGGTGATTTTATTCACCATTACACGTGTAGCTGGGGTACAAGTGCCCCATGAGGTGAGCAAGAACCATCTGATACTCGCGACAGAATGCCTCAGCCCCACCATATTTGATTGGGCCATAGTTGTGACTACTAATATCAAAAGGCAGCTCACAAATTGTAAGCGTGCAGAGGTGAAACAGTTCACATATGGCTCGATTGTGGTATCATTCTTCTTGGAGCGAATACCACTTTTCCAGATCCAGGGGGCCATAGTGGCCGATCCATTGCCACGAGAGCCTAGGATGGCTCGATGGGCAGCACTGATGCCCAGAGGAGGAGGGGGCCAGGAGATGTCATGGTGGCCCAAATTCTTCATATAGTTTTGCCAACAGTTGATCGTGATACAGGATTGGCCTTACGCGGAGACCAGTTTCATGGGGGACCCAGACCTTCCATTACCAGAGGGAGAGGAATGGGAGGAGGAGTTAGGTATGAACTCCTTGTTTTGATATTTTATGTATTTTCATTTTTTTTTTAAATACATGCATGTTCTGATGATGATTGTATGTATATGCAGATGCTGGCCCAGAGCGACCAGCCGACCTGTCTCCTACAGCGCGGACGGGCCAGCCCGTAGCTGACCCTCAAGCAAGGGGTACCGTGGGGGAAGAGCTGATACAGAATCTCGAGGGACTCACCCAAGGGATTCTGGGTTATGCCAGATTGGCAGACGTGCCTTTCGCATATTAGAGGCACACAGTGGGGGTGCCGACTCGCGTCCATCGCCTGCTGAGACAATTGGTGCGCGCGGTGATGTGCTATCATGAGCACCACCGTGATTAGACTCCTAGGCTTTATTTTCTGCATATTTTTTGAGAGACATGTGTCTCAGATGTACGGAGAACACAGACCCTATCAAGACATGTACACTTATTTTTTGAGCGCCTCAGCGCGCCACATGATATATATATATATATACATGGTGTTATGGTTTATTGCATTTTATGCTTCTTGTATTATGTTGATTTACATATTATGCAAATGTCTGTCCAATGCATAGTTAGCTAATGCATTGATTACTGCATTAAGTCGTCTTGGAATATGTTGATAAGTAATGAAATCAAAATCTCTTTCCAATAACTTAACACGTAAATACAACCTTAAAATACGATGATCTCTGACGAAATAACGCCCGTTGAGCTGGTGGACTACAAGTTGAGAATCTAAGTTTACAACCAATGTGCGAATTCTGAGGTTAATCGCCTCAGCTAATAATTCAATCACAGCACTATATTCAGCAACATTGTTCATTGTACAACCCAGACACACCCCTTGAATATCTACTAACTCACCACGAGGATCGTAGATCACCCATGCCGCAGATGACAAGTTGCGGGTACTGTGGGAAGCACCATCAGCGAAACCAACATAACGCGATCTAGACATCTGTTCAAGAAGCAAAAGACACAATAAGCGGCAATCATGCCGACACACTCAGATAAAAACTAAATAAACACACACACACAACACACTGCTGAAAGCATACGTATGTACAAAAAAGAGAGAGTGCCTGGACTCAGGCGTAATATTTCTTGAGATAAAGCCCATTTCGGGGCCTGTCCAGGGGATTAACTTCATAATCTATAAGCTCATAGGCACCCTTCTGTAAAACTCTTTTCACAATATAGGGCCCATGCCACATAGACTCGAGTTTTCCTGCTCCCAACTTATCGTTAGCTTGATCATAGAGCAGTACTAGATCTCCCTCGATGAAAGAGCGGGGGTTAATAGCATTATCGAAGTGAGTTTTCACTCGCTTCTTCTGAGCTTCAATAGTTAGGAAGGCTAGACGACGAGTCTCATCCAGCCGTTCTAAGTAAAGAAGTCGCTCTTCTACAGGGGTAGTATCAGGGAGTAACTCGACGGCTAACTTCAGTGAAGGAATCTCACACTCAATGGGAAGGGTCGCCTCCAGTCCGTAAACTAACTGAAAAGGAGTGAAACCAATGGCATCCTTCACGGAGGTACGGTAGGCCCACAAAGCAAAGAACAACATCAAATGCCAACTAGACTTATGCATGCCAACAGTTCTTTTAAGCATCATGACCAAAACCTTGTTCACGGCTTCCACTTGACCGTTTTCCTGAGGATAGTACGGAGTCGAACTATCATGCCAAAGACCTAGCTGGGTTGTTAACTCGGCCATCATGTGATTAAGAAAATATTTTCCGTGATTAGTGACAATGGCTTGTGGAACTCCGAACCGCGAAATAACATGATTAAATAGGAACTGCGCCACGATGTGACTGTCTTCTGATAATGCAGGCATCGCCTCGGCCCATTTCATAAAATAATCTACAGCAACGATGATGTATCCATGCCCCCCATCCGAGTGAGGGGTACAGGTCACATAATCGATGCCCCACTTAGCAAAGGGGCTGACGGTTACAACGGGGTGCAGCAGAGCGGGGGGTGCACGCATCTTCCGTTGGTAAATCTTGCATTCATGACAGGAACGGACAGCAAGAATGTAATCTTTGAAAATGGAGGGCCAGAAATATCCAGCACGGAGGATTTTCTGTGCAGTGGCATATCCAGACATGTGACTGCCACAAGCACCAGAGTGGCAGTCATTTAGAACTCTCTCGTCTTCTTCGAAGGTTAAGCATCGGCGAAGAACAGAATCAACACCGAGACGGTACAGGGTGTCCCCAACGATGCGATATGGTTGGGCTTGGTGTCGAATCTGTCGAAGAGCGCCCTTAGAGGTCTCAGGACGGAAAGAGGACATCTGCAAGTAGACAATAATGTCCCCGTACCAAGGATCAAGGGTGCTGATAAGGAAAAAAGTTTCATCTGGAATAGAATCCTCTATGTGAGAGGAGGCAGTAGCGGATGGCAAAGAACACAATAGCTCGGCGAAGATGAGTGATTTCTTAGACTTGGCAGCAGTAAATTCCAAGTCAAACTCTTGGAGGATGACGATCCACTTTGAGAATTTGCCCCCCAGCAACTGTCGTGACAGAATATAAGTCACGGGGTTGCAATCAGAGATCACCGTCGTAGTACGCAACAAGATATAGTGATGGAATCGTTGAACCACAAACAGCAGTGAGGGCCAACTTCTCGACATAATCATAGCGAGTTTCTGTATCTAACAGGTTGCGACTAAGGTAGTAAATAACATGTTCGATGCCATCGTCTTCATCTTGTACCAGAACCATACCGATGGTGGTATCAGCAGCGGCCAAGTATAACGTATAATCACAATGATAATTTGGAGGCCACAACAAAGGGGTGGAAACTAGAAGAGTTTTGAGACGTGCAAAATACTCCTCAGCTATGGCATCCCATCGAAATGGGGTGTCACGCTTAAGTAACCCTGTGAAACCCTTTGCCACTTCGGCATAGTTCGAGATAAATCGTCGTAGGAAATTAGCTTTACCCTGTAGGCTCTGCAGTTGCCGCAAAGAAGTAGGGGGAGGAAGATTCAAAATGGCCTCGACTTTAAGGGGATCCAAGCAGATGCCCTCTCGAGAGACGATGAACTCGAGAAGTCAGCCGGATTCGACGCAGAAGACACATTTATGCGGGTTTGATCGGATATTGTAGTGTCGACAGCGAAGAAAAATCTCGCGAAGATGCGACGGGTGGTCCGAGCGCTTAGCTGAATGAGTGGGAAGGTCATCCAGATAAGGCTGTACGATGTGCCGGATATCGTGAAAGGCGTAAGACATCGGACGCTGGAAGGTAGCGCCAGCATTCTTAAGACCGAAGGGGAGCTTTTTGTAAGCGAAAGTGCCCCACGGACAGATAAAGGTCGTCTTGTGTTGATCAGCGGGGGCGATATTAATCTGGTTGTAGCCAGAAAAGCCGCCCATAAACGAATATATTTCACTGCCCGCACACTCATCAATGATTTGGTCAATGAACGGTGTGGGGTAGTTATCTTTTGGGCAGGCTCGATTAATTTCGCGATAATCGACACAGACGCGAATAGTACCCTGCTTCTTATCCACAGGGACAATGTTTGAGACCCAATCTGTAAGTGGGATAGGATAAATAAAACCAGCTTTAAGAAATTTTTCAACTTCTGCTTTGATTGCTGCCGCCTTACGGGGGTGCACGGGACGCAAACGCTGACGAACAAGTTTGGCCCTGGGATATGTAGGTATCTCGTGCACTACAATGGATGGATCGATGCCGGGCATCTCTTCGTAGGACCACGCAAAAACGTCATGAAATTCGCGAAAAAAAAGTGCTATATATATTTGAATCTCCTCAGGAGTGCAAGTGACTCCTATATAAATGTTCTCGACAATCCCTGATTTAACAGAGATGTCGATGGGTTGGGTCTACGTAATGTTCCCCAAATCTCCTTCAGACGTTGTTTGATAAATCTAGATGGGCGTCTGAAGAGGCTGTGAAGGGAGACATCGAGCAAACCGCTCGACACAAGCCAACGTTTCCCATAGGGTAGGGAGAAACGAGGAACGGTGGTGAAGATGGGACCACGGACGTTCCTCAAGAGACATGGTCTCTATAATGGCCTCGTCGGAAGGTAATATTTCCTTTAACATATTCGAGGAGGGTAATTCTCCAAACCAGGGGGAAAGTCGTATGAGTCAAGAGCCCCACTTGAAGTAGCGGGTTCAGCATGAGGGGCCGATGCAGCAACGATTTCGATGTAGTTGAGCTCGGCTGGACTCAACGGCATCTCCTCGACCCACGATTCTATCCGGTCGATGGGGGGAAGGGCCCAGGGATCAGAACGAACCGAAATCATAGAGATAGAGGTGAGGTTGGGAGGTGGGAGGGAGAAAACACCCATGAGGGTGGGACCTTTGAAGAGCCCGGGTCCCACACTCTCAAAAGGAACAGAGGTATGTTCAACGAAAGGTACATTTCCTTCAGAAGAGGAAGCGAAGAAGGAGAGTTGGTCTACCGTGACAATTTTCCCTTGGTGAGGGAAACGGATGACACGGAAGAGGGATGAAGCCATGCACGCATGCATATGTCCAACTCCGGCCCAGAAGGAGGTTGTATGTGTAGATTGGGTCAACGACCTCAACTTCTACTCAACGGTTTTCCCTTCTAGATGATTGGGAATCGTTGAAGATACCATAAGGGGCGGTTCTCTCCGATCGAAAGCTTCCAAAGTCGTAGAGACTGGCCTGAGTCGGAGGACCGATCACTTTCCAAAAGAATAGACATAATGCAAGTCGATGCGCCCTCATCAATAACTGTACGATGAATCGTTTTTGAGTTGATGATGACTTGGATGAGAAAAGCGATCTGATGAGGCAGCCTAGGGACATGGCTCTCGAGATCGAAGGTAATCAGATCCGAATATGCCGGGTCGATGCCACCGATGGCCGATAGCAGGGACTTCCTCTGAGGGGGGCAGCTCTGGAGAACTTCTAAGGCGGACATAGCCGATGGAGCCGGTGCTAAGTCCTTAACGATGCTATAGTGCTGAGCAGCACGAGCATTCAAGTTGTAGGATGATCTCTTGAGTACTCCTTTAGGAGGGGGTTGGATGGTCGTCTCAATACTTGGTCTCTCAATATGGAGTGGACCAGAGCTGGACGAAGGAACACTTGAGGGGACCTCGGGCTCCTTCCCGGCGGACGATGGATACTCCTTTGCTCGAGTCGTTACATGAATGGGAATAGATCCAGCCATGAAGTCTTGGGAACCAAAGGGAGAAGAAGACGGATCAGCCACCATTTGAGTTTGCTGAGAGGGAAAAGGCTCTTTAAGAACCGCAGGAACCCCAGGAGCGCCTTTTAGCAAACGACTAACTTCGGATCGCCTTGGGCAGTCCTTAGTATAGTGATCCTCCTCACAAATGAGGTAAGGATATTTGGGTTTGCGCTTAGCTCCTTCCTCGGCTGGAGGTTTGGAGGATTCCTGTTTAGGTTGTTCAGATTTATTTTTTCCTTTTCCCATTTTCTTTCCTTTCGAGGCCTTACCCTCCGTGGTGGACTGGACGGCGTTGACCTCGGAAGTACTACCAGAATTTCAACCACCCTGAGAAGTGTTTTCATTAGAAGCACCTGACTTTTGCTTCCCAGGGTTTGAAGATGATTTTTTAGAGATCGGGTTCACAGAGCCAATAACTCCATCGACATATGGCTTCGGCGGAGCTTTGGATGTACCGGGTCTCAGGGCGTCCGGCAAGTACTCATACAAGGTACCTCACTGAGAGTAAACTAAGTCCAGGTACTGAGCACGCGCAATTGCTTGCTCTTCAGTCACACAGACTCCCATAGCAATGTCCCGTGCAATCTTAGGGACAAAGGAAGTCGTGAACCAATCGGTGAGGAGTTGATCAGGAATCCAAAACTTGATCAACCGACGACGCCTTCTCCATTCATGTATATGATCAGAGATGTGTGTAGCTGTATCCTGCTTAAGAGACGTAAGGAGATGGGTCCCTGTCTCGTACCGAATGGGTAACTGAAAGTGAGTAAGGAATGCCATAGCCAATGAATTAAAATCCTGAAATGACGCGCGGGTCAATTCAATATACCATTTAACGGCAGAACCAGTGAGAGTCCTTTGGAAGAGGCGAAGTCGAATCGAATCATCAAGCCATGAATTAGACGAACACCATAAGTGATATGTCATTACATGGGCTTGAGGGTCCTCTCCGGCTTTGCCGTCAAATTTGGGACAGTCTCTAGGTATCTTAGTTGGAACTGATGGCCATTGTGGATTATGCAAAATGGGATCATTTGTTAATTTCGACACATCCGGCAGTTCCAACGTCGCTAGAAATGGTAGCTGCGGGTTGAAGGACATCTGTGGATACGAGGTAGGGCCAGAATTCCATCCAGTTGCTGGTTGCCCCCACTGACCTTGTCCAGATGGACCAGGTCCAAAAGGACCCTGTCCATAAGAATTTTGTCCATAAGGGTTATATCCGGAACTGAATGGTTGATACTAGTTCTGCCCCCCAGTGCCCCATTGGTTACCATACTGCCCTGCAGGTTGTTGATAATTTTGATAAGGGTTGGCCTGCGGCTATTGGTAATTTTGATACGGGGCAATTTGATTTTTCCCCTAGGCTTGCTGATATCCATACGGTTGTTGTGCTCCATATTGAGCCTGGGAACCAAGCAGCATCTGATGAGAAGTTTGGGATTGGTACCCACCTGAATAAGAAGGTTGGGATTGATACCCACCTGAATAAGAAGGTTGGGATTGGTACCCAGCTTGTGACCGGAGACCAGCTTGATTCTGGGGTTGGTAACCGGGTTGAGGTTGTGAAGTAGGAACCATCTGCATGCCCGGTTGAGCCGCCCCAGAGAGATATTCTTGCGAAGGTTGGGCCATCTGGCCAGAAGGTTGTCCTGGTTGGATCTGAGACGGACCCATTTGCCCAGAAGGTTGAGCTTGCTGAGCTATGGGCTGTCCTTGTGCAACCGAAGGTTGTCCTTGTAGACCAGATGGTTGATTAGGCTGAGCAGTGGGCTGGCCTTGCTGTGCGTAAGGCTGGCCACCTTGCCCAGAAGGGTAGCCTTGTTGGTTTCCGGGTTGACCTTGCTGACTCTAAGGTTGTCCCGGGTTCCCATAGGGTTGCCCTGAAGGGTAGCCCTGCTGGGGCCCAGGTTGTCCTTGTTGAGCATAGGGTTGTCCCGGGTTTCCAGAAGGTTTCCCAAGATATGTATAAGACGGACCACTAGAGGCTAAAGGTTTTCCCTGATAGGGTTTTCCTTGCGAGCCTCCAAGTTGACCTGGATAGGTCTGGCCATAATACTGTTGCCCATGATTAGGCTGCGAGTAAGATGGTTGACCCTGATAGGGTGGTCCTTGCGATGGCTACCCTTGACCTGGATGGAACTGGCCACCGCCATATCCGGCGGTACCCCAAGCCACATTCAACGGAACAGAAGCCTCAACATAGGGCTCAGTTGGCAAGGAGGTATACAAATAATGATTGACAGGATCATAATAGGGGCCTTGCCCGCCCGGGTTCTGGACAGCATGCAAGTATTGGGAATATGCCCCCCCTACTGAAATAGCATTAGAAATAGGCGGGGCACCACTTGCGGGATGGACAACTCTAGCAGTATGTGCCGATGGACCACTTTGTACCGGGCCTCGAGATGGGCCAGCAAAAGATGGTGTAACGGCACTAGCAACTGGAGTTGATGACACGACACAGATGGTCAGATGGGTTAGAACTGATGTAACAGCAGTATGGTGAACTTGGGAAACAAATGGTCCCATAGTAGGGACAATGTTGTGATCCCACATAGAAGAGGAAGTCGCAGAGCTCATAGCATCCCTTAGATACCTATAGCGCGCCGGCATTGTGATACCGAGAGGTGTAACAGTGTAGGGCGTAGAGGTAACTGGGGATGTAGCCAGAATGAGAGTATCAATACTCGACATAACGGGCGTTCCACTCGACACAGGAGATGTATCCTCCATGTCAGAAGAAGCCATCGGAGATGCAACACCAACAGGAGTAGTGGGAAAATCCTCTTCAGGGGGCTCCCAAACAGGGTTCCAAAACAAGTCGTAAAGCTCGTCCTCTAGAGCATGAGAATTCAACGGTTGGACACTTGGAACAATAGGGAAAGTGTCGCCACAAACCGGTGTCTCAGGGGTAGCAGAAGATGGAGACCCTTGGTCACTTGGGACGGGAGACGGGATCGATGGATCCGTCAGGAATTTAAACAAAGACCCTAGACAAGCTAACGATAAGAGACCCTACTCAAAACTAAACGCAAACAAGATCTAACAAGGTAAATGTTATCGTGGCCGAATAAATTTTTTAAGACATTAGGACACAACTTGACCTTTTCATGTTTTAAGAGTCGAGAAAAGGACCAAAGTTGACTCTATTCACCTTCGAATGTTTAATGAGCCCGAAGTGACAAATGCTCAATAGAGCCTTTTCTTTTACAGAGTCTGAAAAGGATCAAAAAGTGACTACTCTGGAGAAACTAGGAAAGGGGTTTACCAGACAATCCGTAAAACTGCTTATACACCTTGGCAATCGTATGAAAACCAAGGACTTTCCGAACTGCAGTCAATCTTCCCAAATGCTGTGTTCGGTGCGTTACGTTTTGTAAGGCGGCAGACACGGCTTCCTATGGATCAAGGATGAAAACCTAGTGGAGTCTCCCCATATATACGCGACGGTATGTGGGAGCCCAAGTCCGTACTAGACCACAGTCGCATCACACAAGGAGGAATCACCCAACCTTAATATGAGAACAAAAGTGACTAGGTTTAACGACGCCGGACCACGTCTCTAGCCTAGACCTCTAGAATGTGAGCGTTATGTTCCAATGCGTTTTTAAGTTTATTCGGTTTATTTTATGGTTGATCTTTAGTTAAGTTTCGATTTTAGGTCCTACCGTATGCGATCTTTCACACTTGCCTAGATGCAAGCTATATGCCAAAGAATACCATTCCGTTCAATGAATACTAACTACGAGAGGGTTAAGAATTTTCAATCAAACAAAATGAGCACAATCCATCAAACACCCTAATGCAGCTAATGGAAAATAAATAAAACTTTTTCTTTCAAGAATACAAATCAACGAAAAGTTCTATCCATTAACTATTGAACGCAAAAGAGATTTGTTTGATTTCTTTTTCAAAGGCACAATGCACTAGAATGAATTTTGAAATACAATAACACTGAGTAAAAAGAGACAAATTCACTCAATGAGAACACAATGAAATCCCAAGACACCAAAACAGTTATTTAAACCAAAAGAAAAATAAAGGCTTGTGCGAGCTATGTGATCTAAGCTCAAACAAGGCTAAAATGAAATCCAAGCAAAAAAGAAGCAAGTCACTCGGAAATCAACCAAAAACACTTCAACAATCACTGAACAAGTGCAAAAAACAATCGCAAAGTCGACTGGACAGTCAAGAAACCCAAAATTCCTACAGAAGGCTCGACACACACGACCACTAGATGTCCTAGGGCTAATGTGTGAAATCGATAGAAAGAGGCAAACACCCGAAGGACGGAGGTTAAGAACCAGTCGGACAAGGATCAAACACACTCCAGTAATTGAAAAAGAGGTGGCAAGATGCAAATCCAAGCTCAGAAGGCAGGCAAACAGGCGAACTTAAAAAGCTAAGAGGCCTGGAGCAACTGTCAGGCTGTAAATCGCGCTATATAGGGATTGGCGAGGGTTGTTAGTTAGCAACAAGGGCCACTAGCGTGACTGTCAAAGGGAAAAACGCGCTAATAAAGTTTGCCAAGTCAAAAAGAAAAACAAGTGGTCCAAAGCTTGGTTTACAGTATCCAGGCAAACCAGGAAGCAAGAAGCAGCAAGAAATTCAATCCAAAAAGCTATCCAAGCAAGCAAATAAGAGAAAACCAAAGAGGCAAGACAAACTCCAAATTGTTCAGTCCGTAAACCAAACCGGAGATTGACTGAAGCGGCTTTGATCTACTTCACTAATGCAAAGCAGTAGTGTTTCGAAGGCTATCTGGTCGTGCTTCAGACTCCGTCTAAGTTTACAAATTAAACAACAAGCTAAACTCCCCAGCGGAGTCACCAAATTGTTGGAGAGGTAAATCCCCTCTATGGATAGAGGCGATCCCTACTAGCCCAGAACGGGTCTAGCAATAATCAAACAATGCTATCACGCAAGTTCCTAATTGCAAATAAAAGGTAGGTGATGAAGACCTACTTGAGTTCCGACGCTTTCGTTTGTAGATGAGACGTAGTCCACGCTCCTTTGCCTTGGCCAGTCACAGCCCTCCACTATCCGCGTGAATGGACACCTGCACACACAAAGAGAACCACACAAACACAAGTGTGAAATCTAATATATGCAATTATACATCAGTCAGGAAGGATATAATTCAACATCAACCATTACAAGTACAACGAGAATGGAACCATAAT
>APFE030789022.1:34524-72357 GCA_000404065.3 Pinus taeda
CTTACTTAGGTTAAGCCTTATGGACAAAAAGAAGGCTCTTGCAACTCTAATCTCTTGATATCTTCCTTTCAGCACCAATATAATTACCACTACCACTAGAACTAGCTTGCTCAAGTCATGGAGACAAGATTTTATAGATGAAAAGGAAGGGATAAGATCAATCACAACAATAATGGATTTGGCTTCATCACTTGGAAACTTCTATGGAATGGTGGAAAACTACTTCCTATTCAAGGAGATTCGAAGCCAAACCATCTTCACTTAACATAGATTCAGTTGGTGAATGAGTTGGAGAGAACTTTCGGAGGTTGATTGGTTAAAAACCTTTCCCAAAAAGGTTGCCGCGATTGTGACTCTGGGACAGAGCGCTAATAGCGCGCCCCTTTTATAGGATTTTCCCCATTGGCGCGGGCAGGACACAGTGGGCCAGCGCTAATGTAAAAAGGGCTATTTTTAAGGGCAAGCTGCAGGAGATGTCTTCAGGGCATATGAAACTCATGTTCAAAGGTGAATGATGCAAGTGGTTTCAAGTCTTGTCACTTCTCACAAGTCCCGGAATGAGTCCTGCAAGGTGCAAGAGAGGGGTAACGGGGACGGTGAAAAACGGTGACAAATTACTGTGTAACACTTGGCATTCGCCAATTCATCGTTAGGCTGGAATCACAACTCATTATACTACAACTTACAAGTGTGTATACCATCCCAAACCCAACAATTCTTCATATGTTCCTTAGAGTTCGTATTTTGGAAAAGAATTTTGAATACATTCAATATCAACATATTTCCAGAAACTTTAACACATTAATTGATTCTCTAGCAAATTATGTGTTAAACAAACATTTGCGACACATGTAAAAATAACATTTTCAGTTCACACCATTAGTTGAATAAGATTGTACATAACCATAGAAAACTCTAAAAGTAAAAATAGATAGATGTTTTAAAAGTTTTTATAAAATTTGTGTCCAAGAAAAGTTTGGTCATCTCACCCAAAAACTCAAATGCATGCGAAAAACATCCAAAGTGGACCTAGTGATGCTCATGATAATAGGTCACATCCTGTGCTATCATGCACAAAAGCATCATCCAGTGGCTAGGAACACCAATAGTGTGGTGCCGCAGCCTCATAGATAACTCCTCAATCCGGACATTTGGAACACCAAGGGTTAATCCCTCTATGTGATCTTGTAACTCTACCAGTGTCTTAACCAAATCCAAGTCCTAGAGAACTGCTCTCCCAATATTTCTCGCACTATCCCACCTACCTCCTTTGGGTGTCTCTGATAAGATACTGATTCATGACATAAATGATAGATCAAATTTCAAAGTGTTTGAAAGAGTGTCAAACCTGAGAGACCAGATAGATCTCATGTTCCTGATTCTAGCTCCGCGAATGGTTCAAAAAACTGATACAATAAGAAGGATTTATCACAATTTGAAAAGTCCAGTAAACTGCAAATTTTTGACATTTGACCAAGATTAAGTTGGTTTTTGGAAATATTAAAAAAAGTATATTCCAAGGAATATTCCTTTGAATATTCCCTTTTGGGGTAAGTGCTAAACCTTTCCTTAAACGCCTTTCTTTAAGTTTCGTATTGAGCACGTGGGTAGTACTCGAAAAGTGGGAAACAGTATCTCGTGTGGGAAAAAATTAAATGGTATTCTACGATTTCACACGATTAACCTTAGCGGTCGACACATAGTACAGGAAAACTACTGTTCTCGCGCGCTCTCGACCTGATATTGGTCGTGCAAGAATCTGTGCGATATTACGAGGTAGTCGTTCGATTGGACAGGTCACATCGATGATGGAGGTCGTTCAGGTTAGTTGGTGAGCGAATGACACGATATTCGGTGGATCGACTAGGATAAATCAACGGTGGAGATTCCTCTATTTGAAATGCTTCTGATGCCAACATAAGTGTTGGTTGTAAACAGTTGACACGCAGTTGCATGACCGCCATCTCTACGGAGGATTATCCCTAACCGCCGAGATTATACCGCCTCATATGCGTGCCCAAATAGTTATTGTAATGGCTCACCTCTGACCGTCATCTTGGCAGAGCGGCTAAACTTAGGAGGATATGACAAGTTTAACTAGAGATAGGTGCAATTCACCAAATTTGGTGGAGTATCCCTAGGGGATATTGACTAAATGCACTCCAAGAGTAGTTTTCCGACGAGAGAGAGTGAAACAAGAGGCTATCTAGGCTAATTGGAGCCTTCTGAAGTCAATGGAATAGTCTAGAGAAGTTGAAGAATTCATGTTCATAGAGATTTTCCGCCAGAGATATTTTGGAGCTTAAGGCCACCAGGAGTTGGAGGTAGTTGTAGGAGCTACCACTACTCGTTCTCAGTGAACCAATACTCATTCCTAACTGTAATGGGCATTCTGAATCCATTTTAGGGATTTTCATAAGCATTTGAAGACTTTTAAAGGTCGGGATGCTACAGGGAATTTTCAGGTAGCCTAGTGCCAACCGTGGAGGGAGGCCTTGTTTGGGGATGCGGTGCTCATTTTGAGAAAATGATCAGTCTATTTTCGGTATCTGATATGTGCTAGAGATAGTAGATGAGGTTTCAGTGATAGTTAAAGTATTATGAAGGAGTTAGTGCCATCAAGAAGCTCAGGGTAGCTCAAAGCACTAATTGAAGGAAACAAGTCTAAGGGAGCTTAGATATATTTGCACAGTGATGACAACCATGACAAGGATATATATGGTATTCTAACCCCATTGGTTCATTTCAGAAACCTTTGGAGTTAAGTGTGGAACTTGTAAAAGAAACTTTACATAATCCTAACGAGCCAAGTCAAGATGGCAAAAGCTCAAGGAGACGTAGCCCACGATATTCAGGTGAACTCCTAGGTTAAATTTGTTGTTGTGTGTGGTTGTTTATTTGTTGCATTATATGGCTGTTATATGTGTTTAATATCAGCATAAACAAATGGACTTAAGGCACTTAAATAGTTAAAAGAAAACATACAACTGTTTCAAGTATTTAATTCCCCAAATGTCATATATAAGCTAGATCATTTATTTGTTTAACTGACTGGGTGGTTCTTCTAAGCATAACAAGTTATCAAAGCCTCATTTCAGATCAGGTTGTATTAGAACATGGTTTCTTGGTTGACAGATTAATAGGTTGCTCGTTGACTTGAAAGGTGTTTAAATAGTATAAAAAATTTGACTCTTTGACTCTTTGTAAACTGACTATTTTTTGAGTTTATGAGGAAAGAAGCGCTGAAGGCATTCTCCTTACCCAAAGGACCTCAAGGAAACCCTTGAAGCACAAGAGGGTTTGTTTGCAAAAGGCTGCTTGAATAAGAGTTTGACTCTACAACCATTAGTTCTTGAAAAGCTTTGTGAATTTTTTTGAAGTTCTTTTGTTCATTTCTATAATGACAACTTCTACAAGTGAGTTTTCAAAATCCCCCTCCTTCACAAGATTCTTTGATGAAGACATGAAGCGAGACTTGTTCATCATGATGGATATCGTGAAACAAATGTATGAAGATGAAAGGAAGACCGCCAAACTTCGAGAGAAATTGAATTCCATGAAGGAAGAGAAGTAGTTTCTTTTTGACAAGTTGCAGGAAATGGAGAGCCAACTTCATATTGCAAATATGAACCTAGAAAGTATGCATGAGTTGGAGACATAGCTCCTTGTTTCCAAAGAAGCCTTATTCAATTATCAATTTGAAGAAGAGGTAAACAATTCTAGTTTGTCTTCAATTTCCTCTAAGAATGTTTGTGTTGGTTCTTTTGAAAAACATACAAGAGGCATAGGGTCCAAGTTGATGTCAAAAATGGGCTATGAAGGAAAAGGATTGGGCAAACATGCACAAGACATTGTTGAGCCAATAATTTTTTATAAAAGGCCTAAGTATTTGGGTCTTGGCTATGCACAATATTATGGAGAAAGTTCCAAAGCAATCATGAATGCAATTGAAACAGTTCCTAGAAGGAGTTCCATTTTAGGTTCTCTACCTCGAGTTTGTAAAGATTGTATTCATGGGGAATGCAATTGCTGGAAATATACTTTGCAAGAAGAATGTGTTCACAAGCATGCACTTGAACAAGAGAGTTGTGAAAGCTATAAAATCATTGAAATGATTGATGGTGTTCCAGAGGGAGCCACTTCTTCATTTGATTCACCTTCTCATGAAGGCAACAAAGGTGAAAGAGGAAGGTATAAATCTGATTTCAATCACATTTTTTTTGTTATGTTAAGCATGGTAAATTTCCACATAAGCATTCGGAAAAAATTGCATGTTCCTTTTGTGGTTTGGTTAACCATAGTGTTTCTAGATGTTAGAAGAAAATTTCCACATACAGGAAACTTTTGAAGAAAAGGAAGCAAGAAGCCAAAGATCCATTGGACAAGGCAAATTATGTTGTAAAGAGGATGAACATGTGTTACACTTATTGCCATAAGCAAGGACATATTGCTGAAAAGTGTTGGATTTTGAATCCAACAATGCTTCCACGAAATTTGAAGACGATGGAAAAAGAGAATGGCAAGAATGGAAAGGAAGTTTTCATAATTGATGTGTTTCAGGATGATTCACATGTTGATGTCAATGTGTAGTTAAAGGAAGCGCCTTTAATGTGGATTGGTAAGAAATGGTTAGAATTCTTATCCAATTAAAGTTGCATGTTTTTTGATTTGATACATTTCTTTGCCAATGGAATGCAAGTTGCAGGGTTTTACCAAAAAGGTGAATGAAAAAGTTGAGTATGAGACTCACTTTATTGCACTAAAATTATGTTCATTTCAGTTTTCTAACTACATTTACATATGATTGAGGATCTTGTACTTATGATTGTGCTTGAGAGAAAGTTGAAGAATGGAATGCATGCATGAGAATGGTATGTATGAACAAAGGAATGTTGATGATCTCATTGTATTTGAACATGTATGTGTAATTGACTTGATGGTCGATAGCTTTGTTTAAACATACATGCAATGTCATATTGACTTGGGAAAAGTTGATTTTGTCTCCAAGATTGAAAAAGGGAGATAATGATGAAGTGTTTCACAAGAGGTGGAATTCTTTCTTCTTTGAAAAAAAAATTGTCAAGTTCTTTTTGTACATGCTTGACTTGGAGAGTCAGCTGTTTGAAAAGGTATGCTTTTGTCAGCTTGTGATTTAGTTGAACATTTGTACACCAAGATGTAAGAGACATGATGATGATTCACATGATGTGAATTTATGTTGTCAAGTTGTTTCTTTCATAATGTTTCTTTTGACAAGATGCCAAAGAAGATTTGCAGCAGCAAAAGTTGCCATAGAAGTGGTTTGACTTCTTGACACGGTAAAACATACTTTCATTGGTACATATGCAAATTTCAGTTAAGTATGCATACATTTATGATGTAATCTCACGTTTTTTTGAGCCACCTTGGGTCGATGATCAAGGAAGCGATGTTCAACTACCTTATGTAAACTTCTCAATAGAAATTCTGAACGAGTTCAAGGAAGACAGTTCATAACAGGAGGACAAGCGCATCCAGGAAGGGAAGTGTCGACTACCTTTGAGTTTTGGTTCAAAGGAACTAGCCATGCAAGGCAAGTGTATGGAGGCTAAAAGAAGAGGTGTTGTACTCTCATCTACTGTACAGATCACTATATCAGTCTTTTGGGGTCCAAAAGATTCCTAATGGGGAGGAGTGATCAGATATTGATCCATGACCTAAATGATAGCTCAAATTTCAAAGTGTTAAAAATAGGGTCGAATTTGAGTTACTAGATAGATCTCATCTTCCTGATTCCGGCACAGCAAACGGTTCGAAAAATCGATACCATATGAAGGAGTTATCGCAATTTGAAAAGTCCAATAAAGTGCAATTTTTAGACATTTGACCAAGATTAATTTGGTTTTTAAAATATAAAAAAAAAAAAAGTATATTTCGAGGAATATTCCTTATAATATTCCTTGGAATATTCTCTTTTGGGGTAAGTGCTAAACCTTTCCTTAAAGGTCTTTCTTTAAGTTCTATATTGAGCACGTTGGTAGTATTCGGAAAGTGGGAAACTATATCTCGCGTGGACAAAAAGTTGTAAATGGTATTTTATGATTTCACACGATTACCCTTAGCTGCCGACAAGTAGCATGGGAAAACTAATTTTCTCGTGCACTCTTGACCTGATATTGGGGTGCAAGAATTTGCGCGACATTACACGACAGCTGTTCGATTAGACGGGTCACACCGATGGTGGAGATCATCTAGGTTAGTTGGTGAGTGCACGATGCGAAATCTGTTGGATCAAACGGGATAGATCGACAGTGGAGATTCTACTATTTTAAATGCTTCTGATGCCAATGTAACCGCCGGTTGTAAATGGTTGACACACGGTTGCATGACCGCTAGCTCTACAGAGAATTATCCCTAACTGCCGGGATTATACCGCCTCATATGCGCGCCCAAACAGTTATTATAACGGCTCACCTCCAACTGTCAGCTTGGAAGAGTGGCTAAACTTAGGCAGATATGCCAAGTTTAACTAGAGTTAGGTGCAGTTCACCAAATTTGGTGGAGTATCGCTAGGGGATATTGACTAAATGCACTCCAGGAGCAGTTTTTCGACGAGAGAGAGTGAAATAAGAGGCTAGCTAGGCTAATTGGAGCCTTCTGAAGCCGATGGAATAGTCCAGAGAAACTAAAGAAGTCATCTTCATAGATATTTTCATCCAAGGATATTTTGGAGCTCAGGGCCACTAGGAGTTTGAGGTAGTTGTAGGAGCTACCAGTACTCGTTCTTAGCGAACCAATAGTCATTCCTGAATGTAATGAGCATTCTAAATCCATTGTATGTATTTTCATAATCATTTGAAGACTTCTAAAGGCCTAAATGATATAGGTAAGTTTCAGTCAGCCTAATGTCAACCGTGGAGGGAGGCCTAGTTTGGGGATGCAGTGCTCATTTTGAGCAAATGATCAGTCTATTTTCGGTGTCTGATATGTGATGGATATAGTAGATGAGGTTTCAATGATAGTTAAATTATTCCGAAGGAGTTAGTTCCATCAAGAAGCTCAGGGTAGATCAAAGCACTAACTGAAGGAATCAAGTCTCAGGGAGCTTAGATCTGTTTGCAGAGTGATGACAGCCATGACAAGGATATAGATGGTATTCTAAGTCCATTAGTTCATTTGATAAACCTTTGGAGTTAAGTGTGGAATTTGTAAAACAAACTTTACCATAATCCCAAAGAGCCAAGTCAAGATGACAAAAGCTCAACGAGATGTAGCCCACGATATTCAGGTGAACTCCTAGGTTAAATTTGTTGTTATGTGTGGTTGTTTATTTGTTGCATTATATGGTTGTTATATGTGTTCAATATCAACAGAAACAAATGGAATTAAGGCACTTAAACAGTTAAAAGAAAACATACACATGTTTCAAGTATTTAATTCCCCAAATGTCATATATAAGCTAGATCATTTATTTGTTTACCTGAATGGGAGGTTCTTGTAAGCATAACAAGTTATCAATCCCTCATTTCAGATCAGTATCATAGGTCGAACAACACCCATATTTGCATGCATGAGAATGATTTTGGTTTAGTCTTGGAAACATTAAAAACACAAAAACATGTAGAAACTTGAAAATCAAAAATCACTTTCGTCAAACAATTTACCTATAGCACCCCATTGTGCTCCAACTGGTAGATTCAAGTCTGGATCTCCACGAAAATCCATCCCTGATTATGGATGCTTCTCGATGATAATGTGTTGTCGATCGACCCAACTGAAGAATGCAGTGGAAAAAAGATTGTTGACTGACCCGCATGACGAGCCATCAATTCAACCCACCTCTGCATCTGTGGATCTCTAGGACCAGCTACACCCAGTGATACATGTTGCAGTTGCATCAATGGAATTCTCTCTAAGGTAAAAGCGATTAAGATCGAACCATAGCAGAAATTTTTCATCTTACCACTTTTTACCTTGGTCAGTTGTTCTTTCAGTGAAGAAAGCATGGTCTCACACCAATTGAATACTTTTGGCTCTAAACACTCAAGTGCCTACTGCATATATGATCTATTCGCCAGATGAAGTGTCCCATTGCCAGCCAACTTTGTGATTGTGAAGAGGATCATTCTAAAAGGAAAATCACTTACATCCCTGATGTTTATTTTCCCATCCTTGCTAGGTTGTGTACTTGGCTGACAAAACTGTCGAATGTAATCCCTCACCGATTCACCTCCATGGGCAAATCTAGAAAGTGAGATGGGGCACCTCGCTTCAACAGTCTGGTAAGAAAGTAAATATCATTAATGATAATAGGGACCATTTTTTCCCCTATGTGAAAAGTCCGATTTGTTAGATCCCATGCATGAACTAGGAACTACAATAGTTCTATTTGTTGCCTCATTCCAGACAACCTGAAGTATTTGAGTAACCCACAGTTTTTGAGGGCCTCAACTGTACCCTGATTATTTAGGGCAACCATGTCTTATTCTTCATGCTCTCTTTCTCACCATGTAATCAACATTATGATCCGATGAAATTCTGAAATCCAATCATAAGCTTAGTTAGGATCCTTTCCATGCTAAAAACAGGGTAATATTTGGAGAAAACAGCTAAATCAAGTTTGTGAAACTCACCCAGCACAGCCCAAGCATAGAGACAATGCACTGAAGAGAAAGTAGCCTTCTATTAGGGTGCTCTTCAGCACAGTTTTTGATGTGAAAGCCTGCATTGATCCCAAGGCAAAAAAATCAAACCCCAGAGGCCCCAAAAAACCCTAAAACTTGCATGAAATAGTAAAGGAATGACCTGAAAAGAAAGAGGAGGGTTAGATCTCCTACCTAGTCCGAACGACATGAGAAATGGTCCACAGAATCTCTCGCAATCAGCTGCTGAAGTTCGAGGTAAAAAACTAGCCCAGAGCACAAAACTGAATGGTAAGTATCAAATGGTAAAAATTGCATGGTAAAAACTTTTTTTATGTTTATTTCATGGTCATTAATCGAGTAAACATTAGTATTTACCTATTTTTACCTATGAAACAGGTATTTTTAATCAATTTGGTGGTGTTTTGAGCAGGTTTTACAGCTGAATTATAGAATTTGACGTGCTTGATTGTAAATTGTACCTTTCACCACACAGCATACTTTTATCTCTTTTTTCGAGCTCAGTTAAATAACGAAAAAGGAACCCCCTTGGATTCCTCTTTAAGCTCTTTTCAGACTCTCTAAATATGAAAATATCGTTGAGTGCTTGTCCTTTTCAGCTCATTAACAGATTGGAAATGACATCTATTCAATATAAGTTTAACCCTTTTTCGAGCTGAGATATATTAACTACGAAAAAGGAGTATGTTGATCGAACATGATCAATAGGTTCTCTCTCGTATTGTTTTACACTTTTTTTGAGCTTGAGAGACAAATCTACGAAAAACAACTTGTGGAGTTTTCTTTTTGTATCTTTTCAAACTCTCTAAACATGAAAAGGACCGAGTTATCTTTGTTGTTAAACTCGTTAAAACATCAAATAGCGACAAACTTGTCCATCTAGACAAGATCGAGTCTCACCTTCGCTAGACTCATTAAAACATCACATAGCGATGGATTCACCCAAAGGGTGGAATTATACAACAAGAATATGTTATCCTCCTCAATCTTGATAAAAAATAAAGAGGTATTGGTCAAATGACTAGAGAAAATGGAAAAAGTGGTAAACCACTTTTTGGTAGCAGGTTGCTCTTGAATATGACACTTTCACTTCCTCACTGTGACTACTTGGGTTGGGTTATCAGCTTGATGGTTGTCATACCATTGGTCTATCGTACCATCCATCACTTTGTTTTGGGGAAATGCTACCAATTCATTTCAATGTCGCCAACATGTTCAAGAGAAGTCATCCAGTTAAAATTCATCCTTTGCAATACCATAAACCTTCATTTTCATTACCGCCATTCCTGAAACTTGTGTCGTCATTCAAATTACGTCTCCAAAATCATTACACTCATTTCGTGTCGTTGATGTGGGATACATCAAGGCCCTCCTACAATGAGTCGCTTCTTGTCGACATCAGCACATTATCCAAGAAGTTGACTTAGAAACACCCTCCAGTACCTTGAGGCTTGCATACATCAATACCAATTTTCTTACTTTCGGCAACAGGTTGACATCACTAGCCTTCGACCGAAAGACTTTGTATGGTGTTCGACATCAAAACATCCATTCACACCATGCATAATGTACTGCAATACATTGAGGATCATTATCATTATCGGTGATTTCTCTCGCTTCTGTTAATAACTTACATCATTGGCTAGTAATCAGACGGTGTCTTCCCATGTTCGACTTCAAATCACATATTCACATGGTTAGACTCATACTTGAGTGAATGATTGAATGAGATAGAAGACCTCGGATCTAGTTTCATCCATCCGGGTTGCAATTTCATGAATACTAAATCATATGTGCAATGGCCTTACACTGATGGTCATCCATTCATGGGTTTATATCTATATGACTGTCTATGTACATGTAATGAAAGTTTATATGTTGAGCATGGGTATGCCTTCCCTCAGAGATTCATGAAAAAATCAAAATATCATGATATATGTATTGTAATTGATGCAGGTCACCTTCCACTTCGAAACCTCCTCATCACATCATAAAGCATTTCATTCGACATTTACATTTTTCGACTTCATGCTTTAGGGGGAAGCTGTTACATATCCATTTGGGCATATCATTCCCATCATCCAAATCAGTGTTTTAGGGCTCATCAAACCCTAATTTCGGTTTCTACGTGCCCTTAACAAGTCAACCTTTTGAATGCCTCCTTCCCAGACAGTTTCATGACTTGAAGACATCTTGAAATGATTTGTAAAGGGACCAGCGCAAGTAGGCCCATGTAAGGGTGCACTGCAGAGCAGTTAAGTCCATGCCAGGTGCTCTGTAGAGCGCTTAGGCCCTCTTTGACCTGCGTTGGGCGAGATTGAGAGAAATTCACATAGGGTTTGGGGAATATTCTTATCTCTTGGAGTCCTCTAGAAGTTTCCCTCACTTATAAACTCCTATGAGCTTGAAAATGGATGAGGAATGAGTTAGGATGCATCCTATCCTCTCATCCCTTCCTCCATGGAACTAATTCGAAGTATGGAAGGCCATTCAATACCCCCATTTATGACATAACATCCTCCATCTTCCTATAAATTGAGCAGTCATCTAAGTGATCAAGGGTTGGACTTTAATGAATTGTAAGGAGATAATGTTGCTATGAGAATTGACTTTGAGACAAGTATTGTTGTGCTGTCGGAATGTCATGCTTTTGATGTGGTGTGGATGGGATCAAAGCTAGAGGAGTGACTTCAAATTAGACTTCATGGTTGTAATTCTTCTTTCTATTTAATAAAGTATTTGAACCTTTTTTCAATATGCTTATCTTGTTATATGATTTTTATATGTGTGAATGTATCTGATTCCATTTACTTGTAATCAATAGATCTTTTACTTTGATTGGTTCTTTATATTCTGTTGATGTTTACAAATACTTCTCAAGTGTGTTAAGTATGGGAAGGAGCGACGATAGTGATACAAAGGAGACAAGAGGAAAGTGAAACTACAAGTAGGTCTTCTCATTGTCTTTGTCTTATCTCTTGCTTATAGGAAAATGCCAAAGTGCTTTAAACTATTGTTCTAGATATGGCTACTTATCTAGGGAATTAGTATTTATCCGTAGATACCAAATTCTCCAAAACAATGTGACTGCCTTGTACCTGATTTCAAATTGAACCAAAAACTTGAGAATCGAGAAATGTGCATAGCTGGCTAGTGAAACAGATCAAGTGAGTCATGCTACAAGGAGTCACGGCTTGTGAATGATGGGGGATGGCAAAGAGGTAGATCAAATTCGACACTTGATTTGTGAATGATGATTTCCTCTTGCGGAATGGAGGAGTCAGTCTTAGCTATAGGATTTCTGAGCCATTCTGGAACTTCTTCCATGGAAGCAGAAGACAAATGAGAAGATGGGTTGGGGACATGTTGCGCAGATTCCTCAGCTATGCAAACACCGCAAGGGGGCACCCACATCATGACTGGAAAAGGAGGGGGACAAGGAACAAATGGGGTGTTGGGCTGGTCCTCTACAATCTGAGGTGCCTCATGATCTCCAAGAGTTGGGGAAATAGAAAAATTGGGAGGTTCAAGTTCATCGTATCAAGAGACATGAACCAAGTGCTCGAACTTTTGTTTCAAGAAATCCCATTTCAAATCTTCTTCCAGAATTTCATAGCAATGTTGAAGAAATCGTTCAGAGAATTTCTCAACTAATTCATTAGGCTCCATTCTTAATAGGTTGATTCGTCCACAAACATCTTTGTAGTTATACTTACTGAAGGCTTGACGAATCTCCTTGAGGAAAGGGAGAAGGCAATGGACGTAAGCAAGTGGCAAGGTATGAAACCATCAATTAGCACGAACGGGTGAGGAAAAAAAGCACCAAGAAGACTCTTCATTATCTATTTCATAAGGATGGTGTTGAGTTATAAAAGGTGTCTTTTTAACTCCTATTTATCCTACATTAATTATCAATCCATGCATGATTTTTTATCTCAAGAGTGTACTCAGTCTGAGGCGGTCACTTGTTCAAGAGTAATGTTTGCAGTATAGTGCTTGCAAAAGTAAATAAATGCTAGAAACAAAATCTAATTGTAATGGCATGAAACTTAAATTCTCTACAACTAAATCGTTTATGCAATAGCCATCAGTCATGGATTCAGTAATGATAACTCTTTCCCCTATAAACTGATGTAAACGAAAAATCAATCAAAGACAAGATCTCCAATCTGAGAACTTAGACAACAGTAGTCAATGTTTGTTATAGTTGTAGATCTTCCTATTCATACTAAAGCAAATACTAGAAATAGTAATTCGATTAACAGAAAAGGAACATCAACTAAATCTATTGAAAAGGTTGAACAACAAGGCTTAACCAACAGAAAGGTCAAACAACAATTTTCAACTAATAAAGGAACAGCAAACCTAACTAAGTGTAAACACACAGCGATTATAGAGTAATTGAATCAGTGATCTTATTCTAGCATAAAGGACCTTAACCACAAGTATAAAGGAATGGCAATTGTAGTTATAATTGAGCAGAAGTTAAAGGAACAACAATCACAATTGTAAGTGAACTGTAGTTAAATGAACAATAATCGCAATTGTAAGTGAACAACAGAATCTGAATTCGACAGTTTAATATCATTTCAGAATGAACAGCATAACATTTTAGGTTGTGAATAATAATATTACTATCTGATTACGATTTCGATATAACAGAGAAATTCAGTGAAATGTTCAAAAATGAAAGATTACTAAATAAAGTGAATTAAAGAAATGTAAAGGAAATCAAAATACACATGACTGTAATTGTAAAGTAATGATACAAGAAGCAAGTGGATCCACTAGGGTTGGGCCCTTAGCCACCAGGGAAGCACTACTACGTTTACCCCAAGATCAGATAATGGAACAACAACTGAGTTATATATTAATCATAAATGGCAGAGTTACAGCTATCGCTCTTCAAAGAGAGTCGATGATAAAAGTTAATATTACAACAGTAAATTCTACAAATTGATATAATATTCGCCCCCTAGGATACCAGCGCTGTCCCTTTTTATAATGACTAGGAGGAAGTATCAAGAGTACAGATAAGCCTTGAAGCAGCGATCCCTCAGGATCAAAGGATCCTGAGGAATTCACTATATCTTTGATCTCCAGTTTATCGTTTTGTCTTCTTGCGCTGATGTTGCGTTTTCTCTTCCTTTCCCTAGGCCATGCGCTCCAATCTTGATCTCCTAGTCTGGATACGGCTTCCTGTCAAAGGGAAAGTAGTTGCTTCTGCTTTGTCTTTTCCTCCCGAATAATGATTTTCTATTTCCTTCACTTTCTGTATAAAAAAAATACAATAATTAGTTATTTTGTATCAATCACAAATCTCTTTAATTCTATCATAATTCTTTAACATATTACCATCTTAGAATGTAAAAGAGTTATGATTCAAAGGAAAAGATAAAGAAATAAATGGTAAATACATACCTTTTCCAATGCTCAACACGCCCCCCTGCTTACCCTTTTTCATGCCCTCATGAAAACATTGTAATTTACATGCAAGGCAGTTAAGGAATATGTTGGAGAGGGATTTTCTTGGAGTGGTCTAAAACCATGATGTGTAGCTAAAACTTCAAAAATATGCCCTGTCTAGCCTTCAAGCAACTCATATAGGGCCTTATACCCTGCTACAGGATAGTAGATAACTGGACTTCAAAACCTACAACCTAGCCAATACGAGCCTTCTCTCAAGATGAGGTTACTATAGGTAACGAGGCGATCAACAACTAACTTAAAATTTTCATAATTGAATGGCTCTTTGTCCTGAACATTCTGATTGGAAGTCTTCCATCAGAGTTTAGCTGCTGCTATGGCAAGGTCTTTGATGGATAGGAAGTATTCTACCCCTTGCTGGACAACTGCTTTGTGAATGGGCCCCAATGTCTGGATCACACCCTTCCTTCTCATTAAGCTTCTATGTTTATTCCACAGTTGTAATGGGTTTTTGGGTTCACCTCTTACCCTAAGGTCTAACCTGTTTTCCTGTCTCTGAAAGGTGTTATAGGCCTTGAGCCACTTTATCTTGTTAACAGCAAAAGAGATGAATACCTGAAACTGGATGTCACCCACAAAAGGACTGGGATTCTTTTCCATTTCATCCTTCAACGCAAAATTATGCAAATAAAACTCACATAGCAATCGCTAGACTTTCACCCCATAATGTTTATAGCAGCTTATAAAATCATCAATAGTTTTTAACTCTATAGGCACCCCTGCCTTGACAACCTTAATTTTTAACTTTAAAAACCTTTCTATCAAAAACAAAGCATAATTTTTGGCAGGTGCCCTACATGCTAGAACATCAGTATATAGAGAACAGAGGGTATCCATTTGGCTTATGACTGAGTTTAGCTTATTTATTACCTTTTCAACTTTTTCCTCTTCCTTTCGGCATCTATCGAAGGCCTTGTTCTCCGATGCATTCATGTTCTTTACTTGGTGCTATAACTTTTGATATTTCTCTTTAGGAATAGTTTCTTCTGTGAGCTTTTCTATAGTTTGTTGGGCCTGTGCCAAATCCTCTTGAAGTCTCACTTTTTTCTGTGTCCATACTGGTCCAACATCTAGTAGTCCTGATACTTCAGCGACTACTGCATCTATTACTGTTATTTGTCTCCCCCTCACCATGGAACGATCTTCCTGCAAATTCTGCAGAAATTCGATAGCCACCTTTTCATGAGACTGTTGTAGTCGGTTAAGGTAGGCAATCCATATTGCTCTCACTAGAATTTCGCATGCAGCGTCGGAGATTATTAACACCTGCGGTTCATTGCGTATTGATTTACCTCCCATTTTGTGCAATCTTAGAACACTGTTAATTTTTACAAAGCAAAAACACAGAAATGACAATGGAACAGCAAGTTGTGCATATTGGGAAATATCAATACCATTAAACTTGTTATTTTTTAGTTCTGATGGAGTCATAGTACCTCCAAATAGGGAGTTGACACATATGCTGGTGTATTCTGGAGGTCACCCGCACCCCCCCTGAAATGTGATAGGTCATCCTCGACCGACAAATAAA
Source organism: Pinus taeda (assembly GCA_000404065.3). NCBI lineage: Eukaryota > Viridiplantae > Streptophyta > Pinopsida > Pinales > Pinaceae > Pinus > Pinus taeda. Next base: position 50,185 of record APFE030789022.1, read on the forward strand.
GGAGCAGCATGCTAGACTACAGACATACAGTAAAAAGGAAAGGAACAGCGTATATATCCATGACACGATTACAAAAAGCAGCGGATTACTGAAATCGAGGCTTATGATGGAAATTGTGAATAGATATGGAAATGCTATGAAATGATGCGAAAAATAAAGGAGAGGATAGCTGACGTAAGTAAAAATGCTTATGCAGTCATTATCCACTTTAACCATTATGATTGATTTATAAGCGATTTTTCATGTATAAGAGATTTGAAAGGGTTATATAACATAATCTCATTTGAAATCAAGATAAAGATATAAGAAAATGGTTTATAATGACTATTGGTGTATGAAACGTATGACTTCAATACCATCAGCAGAGCTCTATTGCCCACAAGTGTTCATAACCTTGACAAAGTTGCTTGTTTCACCCTTGGAACCATAATCCTTTGTGTATGCCTAGGAAAGTGTTGTGCGATGTCAGAATGGAGGTCGTTGTGCTGGCTTGGTAACCAGATGAATCACAATGCCATTCACCAGGAAGGAGTGAAAGGTGGGCAGGCCAGCTCGTGATGAGACCTCCTATTCCAAGGAATTTTTTATTTTTCTGATATACCTCTTGGATCATATCCCTAGTGTTGTGGCCATAGTGGGAATGCCACTTCACTTGCTTCCTTATGATCATGGTAGGCTGGCTCTTGATGAGACCCCCTATCCTTCATCTGACAAATCATGTTAGTAATCATATATTTTTCTCTTTTCTTTTTTTTCCTTTTATATAGCACTTTCCTATTTATATATAGAGGATGGCTCAACACTCCTTAAGAGTAGGGATGGTGGAAGAAGTCTGAACATCTCAATAGAGAAAAATATACCCTTATTCTTATTCAATAATAATAATCAAAGAGAATTATGAAGATTAAAAAAGAACCAACATGATAAAAATAATCAATCAAATTGGTTTTAGTGAAAATAAAGACTACAAAGTGATATGAATTGTTGTGTCCTTTCCTCTTTTTTCTTATCAATACAAAACAATTTCTCTAAGGATAACAATTTTTCTTTGGTTCGCTGATTTCAGTATCCTCTAGTTTTTGTGCTCTTGCATAAATGTACACCTGTACCTTAAAGGGATCATAAACAATGAACCATCATTCACAAAAATCCTCTAAATGATGTTCTTTAAGAAACACACACACACACACACACACAAAAAAAAAAATCAAAAAGGTGTTGTTCCTTAGATGGAACAACTGTTGTTCCTTAAGAGAAACAACAAAAAGAACGTCTACATGCACAAATCGTGGTTCCTTTAAGAGGAACAGGAAACAAAAGAAAAAAATACACTCGAAATTGTTGTTCCTTAAGAGGGACAGCAATTGTTCCTTAAATGGAGCAGCAAATAAAGCAAACGCGAAATAAAATACCAATCCTTTGGCGGAATAGCGTAAGATCATCTGAAATCAAAATTGTTGTTCCTTTAGAAAAGAACGGAAAAAAGAAAAAAAATGCGAACGAGGGTTGTTCCTTTAAAAGGAATGGCAAAACAATCTGGTGGAAGTATTGTTCCTTCATAAAGGAATGACAAAAAATGTGGGAATGTTGTTCCTTCATAAAGGAACAACAAAAATGCAAAAGTGTTGTTCCTTCGGAAAGGAACAACAAAAATGTGAAAATGATATTCCTTCGGAAAGGAACAACAAAATACGAAAGTGTTATTTCTTCGAAAAGGAACAGAAAAAATGTGGAAATGTTGTTCCTTCGGGAAGGAACAGCAAAATGCGAAAGTGTTGTTCCTTCAGAAAGGAACAACAAAAAGGCGGAAATGTTGTTCCTTTGGAAAGAAACAACGAAATGCGAAAGTGTTGTTCCTTCATAAAAGAACAGCAAAAATGTGGAAATGTTGTTCCTTCGAAAAGGAACAGCAAAATGAAAAAGTGTTGTTCCTTCGGAAAGGAATAGCAAAAGGCAGAAATGTTGTTCCTTCATAAAGGAACAGCAAAATGCGAAAGTGTTGTTCCTTCGGAAAGGAACAACAAAAAGGCGGAAAGGTTGTTCCTTCGGAAAGGAACAGCAAAAAAACAAAAATGCAAAAAGCTGTACAAGTAGAAAAGAAAAACTTATGTACAAAATTTAAGAAAAATGAAATTATTTAGTGAACCAATGCTGAGGAAGGATTATTTTCCTCAGCAAGAACCTTCATATCAGAATCTTCCCGTAGCTGCTAGTAAAAGGATTCCCAAGTAAGCGGTTTATGGTACAGTCGCACTCGGTGACCATTTACTTTGAAGGTATGTCCAGATCCGTCAATAGTAGTCAAAGTAATGGTGCCATTGTCATTTACTTTCTATATTTCATACGATCCAAGCCATCGAGTCTGATTTTTTCCTGAAAATCTTGAAACCTGGAATCATATAGGAGTGCTCGTTCTCCGTCGTGGAAGATTTTCTTTTTGATCAAGGCATCGTGCCATTTTTCTCTCTGCTGTTGAATTAATGTAGTGCGTTGAAGAGCTGAGAGCCTAATTTCATCTAGCTCATTAATTTGTTGTAATCTATTATTCTAGGCCTCATTTAAATTCAGACCGATCTCCTCTGCTGTTCTTAATGTTTGTATTTCGAAGTCTATTGGAAAGATGGGTTCTTTTCCAAATACTAGCTAATATGGTGAATAGCCGGTGGTGTTTCTCCACATTGTTCAGTATGCCCACAAGGCTTTGGGCAATCTTGAAGCCCAACCACGCCTGTGTGATGCAACGGTTTTTGTCAATAATTCCTCTATCACTTTATTGGTGCTCTCTACTTGGCCATTTTCCTGTGGGTGATAGGGAGTGGTAATTTTGTGCTAAATGTGATAATTTTTTAATGTTGTAGCGATTTTATTACCTATAAACTGCGGTCCTCCATCCATGATTATGTCCCTCGAGAGGCCATATCGCACAAATATTTGGAATAGGAAATGAATCATAGAGTCCTTGTAGCTCTTGGAAGTGCCTCTGCTTCAACCCATTTGGTAGCATACTCTGTTGCAACTAGAATATATGTTTTCTAATTTGATGATGGGTTGATCGGACCAAAAAAATTGAGCGCCCAATGCTCAAATGGTTCGATTACTAACTATTGGTTTAAAGGCATTTCATCAGACTGTCCATGGCATCCTACTCTTTGGCAATTGTCACAAGCTTGAACAAATTTCTTAGCATCTTTAAAGATTGTGGGCCAGTAATAACCTGTCTATAAAACCTTGTGACCAGTCCTGCGATCTACAAAATGTCTGCCACATGGTCCGTCATGACAAGCTTTCAGAATGTCAAATATTTTCGTCTTCGCGGATGTATCTTCTGATGTGCATATCTACCCCTGTATGAAATAGGTAGCCCCCAATCCAAGAAAATCAGGTACTATGTTGCACAATCTGTTTCCATTCATTGGGGGTTAGATGCTTTGGTAATTTTCCTACTGCTAAATCATCTGCAACATCAGCATACCAAGGTGTCTTGACAGTAACAGCAAACCAATGTTCATCTAGGAATTGATCTTCGACTGCTGTTGCGTCCGCTGGCTTCAGCATTCGTGAGAGAAAATCAGCTACAGGATTCTCTTTGCTAGGTCAATCTTTTATTGTGATGTCAAATTCCTACAATAAAATCAACCATATTTTTACTCTACTATTTGTAACAGGTTTATTTGCTAATTATTTTATGGCAGAGTGATCTGTATATAAAACAACAGGATATCCAGTGATATAATGCCTAAATTTATTTACAGCATGTATTACAGCTAAAAACTCATTTTCAGTTACTGTATAGTTTAGCTCAGCAGGAGACAAGTTCTTGCTAATATAATAGATTGCATATGGTTTTTTGTCTTCTTCCTTCCCAAGGACTGCTCCAATAGTTGTGTCTAAAGCATCCAATGAAATTTGAAATGGCAGATCCCAATTTGGGCCTATGAGCACTCGAGCTGTTGACACAAGCTTTTTCAGATCCTCAAAAGCACGATCGCATTTATCTGTCCAAATAAAATCAACATTTGCTATCAGTGTGTATAGAGGTGCAGCTATTTGAGAAAAATGCTCTATGAATCTCCTATAATAACCAGAAAATCCTAGAAAATTGTGTACCTCTGTCTGTGTGGTAGGAGTAGGTATTAACAAAATTATTTGAATTTTGGTCGGATCTACCTGTATTCCAGCTACTGAGGTATAATGACCTAGGATGAGCCCTTCGGTCATCATCATATAGCACTTTTCATGGCTCAAGCAGAGCCTGGTGGCAATACATCATTGTAGCACCTTTTCCAATGTAACTAGTGTTGGCTCAAAATCATCTTCATATGGTGTGAAATCATCCATATATACTTCGAGCCCTTCATTTATTAAATCTGAAAAGATGCTAAGGATGGCCCTCTGAAATGTGGCAGGGGCATTGCATAGGCCAAAGGGTAGGCCTCTGTAAGCAAATGTTCCCCAACGACAGGTAAAAGTAGTTTTATACTGGTCTTCAGGGGCAATCTTAATCTGATTGTATCCACTGAAGCCATCCAATAAAGAAAATAATTTATTTCCTGCTAATGTGTCTAATACCTGATCAATGAATGGAAGGGGAAAGTGGTATTTTTGGGTTTCTTTGTTTAATTCTCTATAATCTACACAAATCCTCCACTTTCCATTGTTGTTTGGCACCACTACCAGTGGAGAGACCCCCTTTCTATCGGAGATTGGATAAATAAAGTCTACATCTAAAATTTTTTGTAACTCAGCTTTCACAATATCTTTCAAATGAGGGTTGAGTCTCTATTGGGGTTGGCGAACGGGTCTAAGATCCTTTTCTATATAAATGTGGTGCATACAGCTGGGGATCAATTCCCTTCATGTCCGGATAATCCCATGCAAAATCTTCCTTATATTTTCTCAGTAGTTGGACCAGCTTCTCTTCTTGTTTAGGAGTCAGGTTTTTGTTAATGTTCAAGGTTTTTCCTCGCTCAATCTCTATAGTTTTGTTGTTTGAAACAAAGGTGGTAGGTATTGATTGATCATGAGTGTCTTTGAGGGGATCTTCTTCTAGTTCATTGTCAAATGCTACCTCGTGACATTGTACATGGGATCTGGATTCTGATTGGTTAATGAAGTTGTTAATAACGTCATCCTCTGTTTGGTCTTTAAAATCGAGGGCATCTTCTATGGTTAATGGGGACCTAATTTTTTTTGTAAGGTATGATACAATTTGTTTCTTAGTTTTCATTATTGTTAAACTTGATTGGGCTGGAGGGTATAGGGTTAGATTCTTGATATTACTCCCTCTAGTTATAGTCATATTTCTTTGTCGACAGCCAATGTAAGCATCAACAGTTGCAAGCTAAGATCTACCTAAGATTAATGGGTGTCCATCGAGTCGGTTTTTGGGGTTGATTATCAGAAAGTCGGTAAGGTATTCCCAAGAATCTATGGATACCATTACATCGTGTAGTGTACCTTCTGGCCTAACTACCGATCGGTCAACCAATTCCAATAAGGTGGAGGTTGGTTCCACTAATGTAATGCCAAGTTTTGACAAGTGGTGGTTGTTAAAAGTTTAGTTGTAGCCCCTAAATCAACTAGGGAATTTGAAAAGGTTTTTCCATTGATTTGTACCGTCACTATAGGATTCCCTGGGTTTTCATATTTGACAGGTGCTTCTCTACCTGATAACATATCAGATACGGTGCCAACTACTTGGACAATTGGGTTAGTTGTTATTCTCCTCTTTGGCTTTCTTATACATAACTCTTTGATGGTTTTTGTATATTGGGATATCTTGGATAGCTTGGAGTGGGATTTTTATACACAAATTTCTTAGTTCTCCCAGAAGATCAAAGTCATGATGTTCTATAGGGTGTGGTATGATTAATCATTCTGGGAATGGGGGAGAAGACATGGTTGCTTGGTTGTGAGTTTGTTGTCTGATCGCATCCTCTTCTTGTAGTGGTTGTTCTGTAAGTAACTGATTTTCAACTTGAGCATTTTTATCTCCCTTAGTTTCTATTATGCGCCTGGACCTTAATTGAAGGTCGTTGCACTCCCTTACATCAGTTTCTAGTTCTTTTGTTTTGATTATCTGGACAGATTGAGCTAGTCCATTATTAGGGTTCGGGTTGGGTTGGGCTAGGAGTTGCGGTCTTAAGTTGGACTGGGGATTTTGTTGTAGTGTATATGGCGCTGGCAGTGTGGGTTGAGGGAGATGGATGGTTCCAGCTGGCTGATTCATTGGTATTTTCCAGTTTCACTGCCAGGCTTGACTCTCTAGAGTGGAAGGGGACCATTGTGTTGGATATGCATTGTTTTGCCAACATGGTAGGGAGTATGGAAAGTTTGGCCAATTAGTTTGGCTTATTTGATTTGGCCATGGTGATGAAGGAAATGGTTGTTGTGACCAGTTTGGAAAGGGTGGCTGATTTTGCCACATTGTATTATATTGTTGAGCATGATATTACGGAGTTTGGAAAGAAGAAGATGGATCAGAGGGCATACCTGGTTGTCGTGGCTACCATTGATGGTGCCGATTGAGTAGGTACATTGGTTCTGATTCTTCTTCTGCTTCTTTGTACACCACTTTCAAACTTGGGAGTGAGGGGTAGTTCTCTATGGAGTGATCTTTTGTACAAATAACATAGACTTGGACTGCATCTAGTGGGCACTCTTTATGGTTGTGTTTCTTTCTGCATCTAGGACAGAATATTGCCAGGTTTTGTTCTGCTTCTTCTTGTTTTTGTTTGACTTGCATAATATCGAGCTGCATTGTCAAAGTCCCCAATATATTATTTTGAAATTCTCTAGTAAATTCCCGATTTCTGTGTGGGTTATTCCTCCACCGGAGATCTTGTTGTCCCTTGTGAGCATGTCACGTTCCGCTAGTTTTAGCCTTGTGCTGCCTCTTGAACTCCTCATACATAAATCAATAATGTCAGCAAAATTTTCTTGATAGATGTCACATTTTCCCATAATATTCAGCGTTTCAACCCATGATCTCTTAAGATTGTATTGTAAGCCTTCTACATATTCCTCCAATGTTTCATTAGGTCTGGCTGTCATTTGAAATATTTCATCCTTCAATTCTCTAGACCTGCAATAATCCTGATATTTCTTTAGAAAAGCACCTTTCATCTGATCCCAGTCGTTGATAACACCTCCACCTAACCCCATAAACCATCGCAAATCTACTCCCTTTAATGTGGAGGGAAATAATTTTAGCTTTTGGGAATCGGTGGTATAGTTGTACCCCCAGCATAATACATCAAATTCAAATAAAAATGCATCTAGATCTTCCAATGTTAGGCCATGGAATGTAGGAATATGTTGGATAGGAATGGCCTTCGTAGGTGCATTAACTACAGTATCTACAATGGGATATTGTAGTGTGGAGGTTTGAGGTGTTTATTGGTTCTGGGCCATTTGGTCAAATATGTGCCAATACCCTTTTGGGATTTCTAGGGAGGTATTCCTAGGCTGATTAGAAGGAATATGAATGGCCTTAATAACACTTCCTTGATCTGGGATGATGAGAGGTCCTTGCTGAACTAATATATGGGGGTATCTTAGCTCTTCAGGTTCTTCAGCTTTGTTTTGGATGACTTTGACAACACTTCCCTTATCTAGGCTGCTTAGTGGCTGAACTATTCCAAGAGGAGATCTTGGTTCTTCTATTTCCCATGTTTCTCCTTCTCCTTCACAGAGATTACTAAGGTTCCCTTCTTGTAATGATTTTGGGCTAGAATTCTCAATTTCTTGAAAATCTTGCTCCTCTGTTTGGTTGTGCACATCAGCAAAGGCTACAGATGGTGATTCTGTGGCCCGAAGGGAGCTAGTAGGTTGTTGAGAAGCAACTTTTCTAGGACCTACTGACGGCTGAGATTCTACTTTTTTAATGATATCATCTATAAAGGTCGATCGCCCAAGGGTCATCCCGTCCCTTAGCTTTATCAGGTTTGGGTAGTGGTTTTGGATTCTTTTCAGGCTCTTTCTGCTTAGTCATGCACACAAATCAAATACTTATTTCTACCCAAAATAATCAACAAATCTGCAGGAAAGCGAGCGGGGGAGTAAGGTAGTTACATGCTCTGTACGCAGGTTCTTACCTTTCGTTTTTAAAACCCAACTCTCTCCTAACAAGTACTTACACTACTCTCTTTTCAAAAGAAATAAATGGCTACACTATCCCCGGAAACGGCGCTAAAATGTTGAGGTATAAAAGGTGTCTTTTTAACTCCTATTTACCCTACATTAATTATCAATCCAGGCACAATTTTTTATCTCAAGAGTGTACTCAGTCTAAGGCAACTACTTGTTCAAGAGTAATGTTTGCAGTATAGTGCTTGCAAAAGTAAATAAATTTTGGAAACAAAATCTAATTGTAATGGCAAGAAACTTAAATGATCTGCAACCAAATCGTTTATGCAACAACCATCAGTTGTGGATTCAGTAATGATAACTCTTTCCCCTGTAAACTGACGTAAACAAAAATCAATCACAGACAAGATCTCCAATCTGAGAACTTGGACAGCAGTAGTCAATGTTCATTATAGTTGTAGATCTTCCTATTCACACTAAAGCAAATACTGGAAATAACAATTCAATTAACAGAAAAGGAAAAGAAACTAAATCTATTGAAAAGGTTGAACAACAAGGCTTAACCTACAGAAAGGTCGAACAACAATATTCAACTAATAAAGGAACAACAAACCTAACTAATTGTAAACACATAACGATTATAGAGTAATTGAATCAGTGATCTTATTCTAGCATAATGGAACTTAACAACAAGTATAAAGGAACGACAATTACAGTTATAATTGAACGACAATTAAAGGAACAATAATCACAAATGTAAGTGAACTGTAGTTAAATGAATAGCAATTGCAATTGTAAGTGAACAGCAGAATCAGAATTAGACAGTGCAATATTGTTTAGAATGAACAGCATAACATTTTAAGTTGTGAATAATAATCTTACTACCCAATTACGATTTCGATATAACAAATCAATTCAGCGAAATGTTCAGAAACAGAAGATTATTGAATAAAGTAAATTAAAGAAATGTAAAGGAAATCAAACCACACAAGGCTATAATTGTAAAGTAATGATACAAGAAGCAAGTGGATCCACTAGAGTCGGGCCCTTAGCCACCAGGGAAGCACTGCTGCGTTTACTCCAGGATTGGATAATGGAACATCAACTAAGTTATATATTAATCATAAATGGCAGATTTACAGCTATCGCTCTTCAAAGAGAGTCGATGATAAAAGTTAAGATTACAACAGTAAATTCTACAAATTGATAAAATATTTGCCCCCTGGGCTACCAACGTTGTCCCTTTTTATAATGGCCAAGTGGAAGTATCAAGAGTACACATAGGTCTTGAAGCAGTGATCCCTCATGATCAAAGGATCCTGAGGGATTTGCTATATCTTTGATCTCCAGTTTATCATTTTGTCTTCTTGCACTGATGTCGCGTTTTCTCTTCCTTTTCTTGGGCCATGCGCTCTGACCTTGATCTACTAGTTTGGATACAGCTTCCTATCAAAAGGACAGTAGTTGCTTCTGCTTTGTCTTTTCCTACCGAATAATGATTTTCTATTTCCTTCACTTTCTGTATAGAAAAGACAATAATTAGTTATTTTGTATCAATCACAAATCTCCTTAATTCTATCATAATTCTTTAACAGATTACCATCTTAGAATGTAAAGGAGTTATGATTCAAAGGAAAAGATAAAGAAATAAATGGTAAATACATACCTTTTCCAATGCTCAAATGATAGTAAAATTGAAGAAAATCATAAATGTGCTTAGATATGGACATTCCATCCTCACCATCAAACTTTAATTGGGACAAGTGAATGAGAAGCTCATCAAGGAGTGAAAGTTGATCAAGGGAAAAATTAGAGAAACACCCCAGGAGCACGATTGGTATATGAGCCATTTTAGATAAGAGATTCAAACCAAATGCAACAGGCTCAGCTTGTCATCTAGACCTCCTTCTAGCACCATTTTGTTGAAGGTGCTGGATCTGCCAACAAAGGGGATCTCCCCAGTATGAAGTCCCCACTAGACCTCAACCGTTTGGTGCAGGAGTCCCATCCGATACGATGGCCTGGTTGTTATTACTTTAGAGATTTTCCTTAGCTCTTGTTGTTCAACACATGAGAGTGTTATGCTTGTAACTTCAAGAAAGAGAGGTGAGCATGCCTCATGAGTGCGTAATGTAACTCAATGTCCAGGTAGTCTTACTATCAAAAGGGGGGAATTAAAGTGAGCCTCTTGATGAGAGGGAATAGTCCCAACTCAAGAAGAAACACACACGGAAAACAACAAGGGTATGTCTAGCATCCAACGAAATAGTCCACATCAGATGCGGCAGTAGTGAAAACCAAATTTCAAAGGAAAACATGTACATCATCCAGCGAAATAGTCCACACAGGGGTGATGGTCGTTAAAACAAAAAAAAACACAAAGATGGTCTATCTAATGCTCAGTGGAGTAGTCTGCATGGTCGAAACAACAATGATAAACAATACAACACATCTTCAATAATATAAGAAATAAATAACTGAAGTAGTTCAACTATCTTAGAACAGGTTAAGAAAACATGCATTACAAACGTTTAAATAATAGTCTTACAAACGGATACAAAACATGCATGAAATTGTGTTGGCTTGAGACAAGCTTCTAAATTAAGAAAAACATCCAAGACACATCTATACACCATACATCACTAGTCCCAGTAGTGGGATGTTGGAGCCACTCCTCATTCCTTAAAGAACATACTACACTCTCAAGGCTATGTGGGAGGAGCCAAGGTGAAAATTCATTTGCTCATACAACGAGGGGGTATATATAGCTAAGGGGGTATAACTGACCCTTGTGACTCTTCGAATTCCCTCATGACTATTTGACTTCCTATGACTTTTTGACTTTACATGACTCTTAGACTTCATATGTGGGTCTCTTGGACTTCCACTTTACATTACATTAATTACAACAAGTATGGCCCATAGTAGTGATGTGGTCGAGACAACTCATGACACAACTCGACATGACACTGCTGACACGTACTAGCTAACTTTTGTGTCCATATCGAGTTATTGTGTTGTTGAGTGGTGGTGTGCTTCGGTGTAATATGTCTTCACCTGTGCATGGCAAAGTGCGCAGGGTCTTTGATGGTATTGGTATTTTCTTGATTGTGCATGTGAATGTGTTCCTTTTGCTCTCTTTCTCGATGTGCTTCATGTCTTCTTTTGACTGCGAGAAAGTCTTCTATCATGCACCTCTTTTCCATCTTGTTCGTTGTCGCACCATGTTTCATCGATGTACCTGTTCCTGCAGTCACTCATGACAAGACGAAATCAAATCCAAAAATATCCTAGTATATCATGATGCATTGTTTTCATTTTGGTGCAGGTGATCGGGAGAGGGACAAGGCATTGAAACTATGCAGAGCACAACTCAGGCCAGGATGCAAGGCTCTGGAGCACTGTCGGGAAAAACCTGTGTAGATGTCATTAGGAGATAGATTTTTGCAATCTGGGACAATAGTGACAGTTGTAGGGGAAAAACTAGCTAGGAGGTAGAATTGCACAGTTTCTGGGAGGAAGGCCAAGCAGGATATTAGGGAGCTATTGGGCCAATCTATGAAATTTTCAAGGGGAACACTGGGTAGGTCATCTAACTAGGATCTGCGCAATTTCTATGGGGAAGACAGTGTGGGCAGTAGAAGGCACTAGCGGAAAAATATGCGTCGTTTTCCATAGGAGGACAAGGTTGGGTTGTGGGAGCTGCTGATCAAAATTGCACAATCTTGGCAGATAGTATGGGCCTAGACAGTTCTACACAATTTCTGGGCAAATTGCAGAGCGGGGAAGAAGTGTTGGTGGCAGCTAAATTTGCGCAGTTTTCATAGTGAGAGCAGAGCAGGTCAGTAGGTCAGCAGGGAAGCCTACCTGATAGTTCTGCATAGTTTCTGTGTTGATTGTAGAGCGGGGAAGAATGGATGGTGGCAGGACAACTCTACGTAATTCCTGGGTTGGTTGTAGAGTGGGGAAGAAGGGTTGGTGGAAAGACAAATCTGCACAATTCCTAGGTTGGTTGCAAATCAGGGAAGAAGGTGGAGTATAGATCTAGACAATTTTGGAGATCGGTACAACCATGGGTCACATCTCAAGTCATTTCTCTGGTTGATCAACAGGAGGCTTGATGGGAGATCTTGCGGGAAGCGCAGACTGGATCGGGTTCCGAGACAACTTCTGCGTAGTTCTGGGAGTCAGTCAGCTAGCTCATTTCTAGAATTTCGTTGTGTAGGATGCCAGAGGACAACCTCAAGCTTTGCGCAGTTTTGGGCAGCAATGCAAGGTCACTGAGATTGGGTTTGTTTGACAGAGGGTTGTCTAGTCGACAGATTTTCATGAAAATTGACTAACTGTGAAAAGAAGTGTACTTGTGCATACATGACAATGTGATCACACACTTAGCATGACTCAACGACAAGACACCTCAAACCAATAAGACAACATGTGATCAGTGAGACTGACTCAAAGGTTAAGAGAAACAAGTGCGACAGTTGAAATATGTCTTCGAACAACCGTGATGACACTTGCGCGACAATGTTTACAACTTTGTGTGTGAGTGTGACAGATGTCGACCGAATGAAAACAACTCATACACACAATAATGACATAGCGATCAACATGCCAAAAGACGACTGATGGTCGGTCAAGAAAAAAGGGTGTGGAAACTTGACAACAGCTCATGGGATGAGCCCTAGTGTTTGCGACCATCAAGGGGAAAAACCAAGGAAGGCTTCGAAATTTGGATGTAGGCAAAAATTTTGGAGGGTGTTACAGTGATTACAATAATTTCCAATAGAGGATCTTGAGTATTCTCATCCAATAAATTTTCCCTTTTTTACTAATGTATGATGACTTTTATTCTAGATGACCTTTTCTTCTTTTTCCCATAAGTGCCACTTATGCTTCTAATGAGGTTGCCAGGAGCTATATCCTTCCATATATTTCTTATTTCAGCCATCTTTTATGCTTCTTTATAACGAAGTCACGAGATCTTGCTTTTAATGCTTCTATGATGCCATTATGCATCCTATAATTTTCCTTAGAGATTCATGAGAGCCATATCTTACAGTAAAAGACTTGAAAACAGGAACTTGAAAATAACTAGGTGAGGAAGACTATCTCAATCATAGTAGAGATCTTTTACTTCCTCTTTTTTGGACTTCTTATTTTCAGCTTCCTCCACTTCTTCAGCGATATGGGATTCTTCTCTACCTCTTTTATTATTATCCTTCTTGAGCTTAGGACATTATCTTTTGTAATACCCATATTCTTGACATCCATAACATTGAATCTTAGCAATGTTCCTTTTCTTTTTCTAAGGACCACATTTCCCAGATTTTCCTCTTCTCCTTGTCATAGTAGCATATGCTTGATTTTGATCACTTGATCCCACATCAGTTTTAGCCTTCAGCCTAGTTTCTTCAATCTTACATAATGACCATAGATCCTTGATCTGAATTGATCCAAGACAATTAATATGGTATTATAGACTCATGTGCATGGATGTGCCTATGTCATTTTATGCAACGGATCGATAAGATTGTGAAATACACAGGCACTAAAGCAGTTAAAGAAAAACATAACAGGAAAACATATAAACACAACAAATTTAATAAGGAGTTCATCCAAGACTCTTAGGCTACGTCTCTCGGTCCAGCCTTCAATGGTGGCCTCTCTATTATGTTTTCAAAGTAGAGTTTTTACAATAGTGAGCTGTTACATAGTAATTTGTCACTGTCCTAATCTCAGTCCCTCTGTTGTGTCATGTATCGAATAAACATGTTCATATCTTCCCACTCATGTAAGAATATTAAGCAAATGCTCTCTAATGCTGGAAGTTGACCCTTATTCCCTAAGTTTCTGCCCCGTCACGAGTAAGCCATTAATATACGCGATCCCTTGTCATGGATAGTCTCATCACGACATTGTCACAGGTGTACACCTGTTTCCCGCGACGGTCGAATTTTAGGGCCTGGCGCGAGTCCTCCAGTGATTTGTTGCAATGATTGGTCTGAATGCATTGCTTCATTGTGATGTCGTCACTGAGAGCTAGTTCATGACTAGCGATGATCCAAATTTGGCGAATTGGTTCAAACAGTCATCCTTCTGGATGTCTCTAGAGCTGGTTGTTGGGTCAGTTTGGGTCGCCCTTCCTCCTCTGGGATGGTGGTTCCATCTCTTGTGCAACCTTCCTTGAGGATAATATCCATCTCCTTCATTTCATGGAGACTCCTTCTCCTATAAAATCACTCACCATTGGTATGATTTGCTAGTTCTGGAGTTGCGCAATGCTGCTGGTTCTTTTGAATTTAGTAGATAGCTTTGGTGTGAGTGTGACAAGTGTGGGATTGCTAATAGTTTGGTAAGAGGTTGTGGAGTTCCTTAACCTTGTATTAAAGCTTGTGAGTGAGAGAGAGAGATATTGTCTGTTTGGGAGACCCATTCTTCAGAGTGAATGCTTGAAGAAACATACTGACTGGACCCTCCGAGAAGGCTTGCGATGTCAAGACTTGGTTGTAAGCTTTTCTGTTAGGCCCTTATACTACTAGTGTAAACCCTTATAGTTATTAGTACAACCCACTTATTATATTGATGTACCCACGTAGTACCCATATTATTACTATTGTGCCCCATAGAAGCCCACTATTGTTATTATTGTGCCCTTACATTATTATTGCTATGTCAGCTCTGATTATGTTATAACCCCTTAGACTCCTATATATAGAGAGGAGGTCTTTTCAGTTGAATATCATCGAAGAATTGTTCATTTGTGTAATGTAAAGGAGGTTGCCCCCTCGAAGAGGCTGAATTCTAAGGCATTGATCTCTCTTTTCTATCTTTTTGCGAGCTGGTTTCATAACATTTTCTCTTGATTCATTTTAATACAATCAATGATGGTTTCCTATATCTTGTGTACAATTTACTTGATGGCTTATAATTTCTTGACTTTATAAGTAAATAGATCATTGTTGTTCTCGGTTACGTGCTCTGTTGTTTTCTTGTGGTGTTTCAGGTTGATTGCTCATTGAGGAGAAAGAAACGGAAGCTGGAGCAATGCAATAGAACTTTATCAACCACCAGTTTGAGGTAGGCCTCCAACAATGACTATTTAAGGGAATCAATTGTTGTTTTGTCTTTGCTGTGACTAGACCCACTTTAGGGCTCGAGGGGTCGTCTCTATCCGCAGAGGGAACACTTTCCTACTTCACAAGTTGGCGACTCCGTTGGGGAGTCCTTTGTATGTTTTTTCTCTTGTTTGCTTTTGTTTGGTTTTGATTTACTGTCTCTTGAATTTTGGGGTTAAACCATCAGTTTTTTGGGTTACCTGGGTCAATCTGGGAATTCCCCTTACTGCTTGGAAGGTTAGTATGGTGTCATTTAGGTGATTTTACTTTGTCTTTTGCTTAAGTAAGATCATCGCTGAAGATAGCCTAACAGTCGTGATGACATCGCTGATGTTCTAGCTTCGTACCCATGACTATTTGGCCTTCGTCTCGGGTTTCTAGTTTAATTCCCGCGACGACTCCTGAAATCGGACTGTCTCTAAAAATATGTGTACTTTAGCAACTAGTATCTAGTTCTCAGTGTAACACCTGCGACGACGTAGCTAGTTGTCAGTGTAACACCTGCAACGACGTCTCTAGTTGTCAGTGTAACACCTGTGATGATTCCAGTAAAGTTTTTTTTGCAACTTTACCTCCTGAATCAACCAGTCTTACTTATCCCATGTTGTTTCCTCTCTTCCATCGGCCTGTTTTGATGCTTTTGGTTAAGGTACTGTCTCTTTGGTTTCATTGAATGAGTCTTGTGTTTTTAGACCGTGTGACCTAGCTGTTTAAAGGTTTCATCGAGAAACCGTTTGCTTGGGTTACTTGTCTGTCCAAGGTTCATCCACAACCAACTTATTAATTTGCTTGAGGCTTTTTCGTTGCTTGTTTTCTTGCTGGTTGATTTTTAGTGTCGATCATTGAACCAATTTTTGATATTGATTCGATTTCTTCACTACCAAGCATAGATCACAATTGTTTGGATCAATTAGTTCACACTTGCTTGTTTGACTCTTTAAAATCAAAACAAAAAAATTTAAGGGATTGCATCCATTTGATATACGAAAGTGAAAGTATATCTGCATTCAAATTTTCATGTTTGAGAAATTGAAAAGCGAACTCTAAATCTTTCATTAGTAGTATCGATGCATCATGAGATTAGTGTATTGATGCATTGTGTTTCTCAGTGTTTGCATTTACTTGTGTTTGCTTGGGAATGAACTTTCTACCCTCCTTTAAGTAGGCGTTCATCAAAATGAAAGATGCTTTACTCATTCTAGTTGCATCCTAGGGTTTTTGATATACATACGGTAGGGCCTGAAACCTAAAACTTAATTCAAGATCAACTCTAAAATTAACTAAATGAACTTAACAACGCATTGGAACTTAATGCACATTATTTAGAGGTCTAGGCTAGAGACGTGCTATGGCATCGTTAAACCTGGTCACTATTGTTTTCGCTTAAGGTTGGGTGATTCCTCCTTCTATGACTCAGTAGTTGATAGTACGGACTTGTGCTCCCAGTACCATCGAGTATATATCGGGAGACCCCACTAGGTTATCATCCTATATCCATAGGAAGTTGTGTCTACCACCTTGTGAACCGTAACACACCAAACACAGAATTCGGGAAGATTGATTATCGTACAGAAAGTCCTTGGTCATTTCTCTTTCATTTGATCACCAAAGTGTATATGCAGTTTTACAGTTTGTCTAGTTAACCTTTTGCCTAGTTCTCCAGAGTACTCACTTTCATTCCTTTTCGACTCCTTAAAAGAAAATGTCCATCTGAGCACTTGTCCTTTCAAGCTCATTAAACCTTGAAAGAGATAGAGTCACCTTTTTGTCCTTTTCTCGACTCTTGAAAAATGAAAAGGTCAAGTTTTGTTCCTGTGTCATAAAATTTACTACCCACAAAATATTCCTGGTAACAGTTCAAGTTCTTGATTATAGTGCAAGTGTTTTTCAAGGTCGTTCCCAATGGCAACCTTCCTCAAGTCTATCGACCAAGGTCTTCCCCCAGATGGAACTCCTGGTCCATTTCCTCCATTTGGAAATGTTGGTGCTCCATATATGGCAACATTGCCTTTGCCTGGGTTAACCATCGGTTTGCCCGTATGGTTGTTTTCAACCTTGGTGGTCCTGAGTTTCATGACTCCTATTCCATTGTCTCCTTCATCTGAATCACGACACATTGATTCCAAGGTTGAGCCTACAGCTTCTTCCCCTATTTCTTCGCCTTCATCTCCTCCTTCGCCTAGTGAAAGTTTCACATCCAATAACCAGGAGACTAAGAAGAAGAAGAAGAAGATGACGAAGAAGAAGAACTTCGATAAACACGAGGCCACCTGTATAGTTATTGCTTCGAGTACATCTCAGATCGCACCACCTTCTGCTCCTCCGCAGAAGGTTAAGTTTCCTTGTAAATTGTGCAAGGATGACCATCTTCTTCGTAATTTTCCTAGCATTCCTAGGATCTTAGAAGTATGGTCTCATGATCTGGCTCGTCCCTCGTCGTCCTCTGAAGCTCATGATGATGCTTCCCTATCAACTGGTAGTAGTAAGAAGAAATGGAAGATTTGATTCCCCTATAGACTGTTTGAAGGCAACCATCCCCTTCACCTTTGTCCGCTCATGGATAAAGCTTTCGCCATTTTGGAATGTCTTACAACTTATTTACCTCAACTTCCTCTTGGTTATCATAGGCTCTCTTCAGACCCTCTCCCCGTTAGCAAAGAGATTGACTTAAATTCTTCTCTTATCCATCCTCCTCTTTCCAAGCCTAGCTATGCTAAGCCTGTTCCAGACCATCCATTGGTCAGAGAGAGTGTCGACTTGGATTCACCACCAGTGGTCCACTCTGTTCCTGAAGAACATCAGGATTATATTGCTCATGTTCTTCTCGTCTCGTCAGATTCTCCTGAGTTCGAGAATAACCCTCCTATCCCAGCTAATTCAGAGAGTCCTTCTTCGGTTCCTATTAAGCATGGGGGCAGTCATATTATACCCCCACCAAGTAGTTCAGTCGTTTCCTTCGACTGGAGTCACTTGACTACTTTCCTCCTTCCATCCGATGTGCCTTTTTAGATCACAGTACATGCCTATGATAAGGCAGTACTTGGCACTGTCTTGGATGAGGGTGCGTCAGTTAGCCTCATGCCTTTCACTACTTGGGAAGCTTTGGGCTCCCAACAGCTTGTGCTGGTCATGCAAAATCTGTTGGCATTTGACAGAGGAACTAGTCAACCTTTAGGGATCCTTCCAAATTTTCATGTTACTTTGGGAGGCAAAATCATCTATATAGACATAATGGTTGTCCAAGGTGCTTTAGATTTCAGTCTTCTCCTTGGTCGTGATTATATTTATGCCATGGGGGCCCTTGTCTCTTCACTTTTCCATGTGGTTTGTTTTCCACACGACAGAAAAATGGTGACCATAGATAATTATCGTTCTTCAATCCCCTGGTGCCTCCTGTGCGGCCATTGTCCCCTATCGGTTCTTTCTTGCAAGAAGTACCTTCCTTGCCACACGTAAATTATGTGTTCACCCGTTCCGTCTCTGCCTCTACTGATGATCATGCAAATGGTCTCGTACATCATGTACTGGGGGCATTGGAACCTGATCTGTCATTGGTGTCTAATGACATGTGTTTCTCCTTGAGCATGTTTCTTCCATCCCGCGAAGACCTCTTGGGAGCCATGTTCTCATATGGCCCATGAAAAGGAGTACGAGGATAGTTTTTTTATGTGTCAACCTCATTAAAAAATGAAACAAGGAGTGATGAGCATAGTTCCTAATCTTGTGTCAAGCTTGTTTAAAAAATGAAACCAAGTGTTCAAGGATGGTTTGATCTTGTTCCAACCTCGTTAAACTATGAAACAAGTTGTTTGAGGATGGTTCTTCCCTTGTGTCAACCTCGTTAAAACAACGAAATAATTTTTCCCTCTCGAGCCTTTTTGGATCTCGTCTTTTCAAGCTTTCTTACATCCATCTTATTGAATGCAATAAAGCTTGGGGGGCATGTACCTCGATCGGATTATATGTCAGAGGTGTGTTTATTTTATTCAAGAATAGTTCTCCATGGTTCAATCTTGTGAAAAAATGAACCCTTGCGTTGTTGTACCTCTTATGGTTTGGTGCGTTAGATGATTTCTTGTTTATTGTGTTCTTTGTCTTCGATGCAAGTGTTATGAACAATAACTGATATATTGAAATTATATATCGGTGGACATTTGCACAATCATAAATCATAGACAAGCTCTTATCCATAGCAAACAGAAATCATAAACCATAGATAGTATATATAAATATATATATATCATGTGGCACACCGAGGCGCTCAAAAAATAAGTGTGTATGTCAAAAATAGAGTCTGTGTTCAAAATACATATGAGACACATGTCTCTCAAAAATAGCAGAAAGTAAAGCCTAGGTGTCTACAGTGGTGGGTTCTGCTCCCTATAGCAGACCATCGCCCGCACTACTCATCTCAAGAGCCTGTGTATCCTAGGTGTCACAGCGACAGTATGTCTCTGATACTCCACTTGGACCTCCTTGATCCCCCTGTAATCTAGGATCCCAACAGTCAGAGCCTCAAGGTTCCAGGCAATCTCCTCCTCCACATTGCGCCCGGGTGAGCCAGAGCCAACTCTACGTTGCCCTCCCTCTGTGCCTCAGGATCCAGTCCCACAGGTCTCTCTGGTCCCACATCCGCAAGTAACATAGAAATGAAAATTAAGACATATGCATGTGAAAATCCAAAAACATTATAAAAAACAAAACACATAAATGGTGTGGTGTTTGACCAAGTGTTTTACCTCCCTCATCCCACTGTTCGCCAAATAGGAGTAGCATGTCAGGATCTCCTCGAAAATCTATGCCTGCATATGGCCAATTCTCGATGATTCTCTTCTAACGTTCCAGCCAATCCCGAAACAGTACTCCCCATGATACTCGCCGACCACCACCTTCTTGTGGCATCACATGTGCCCAGCGGGTGATGCGAGTCTCTCGCGGTCTCGGCACATACAGGTCCATATCCTGTAGCTGAAGTGATGGCACCCGCTCCAGCATGAGCGGTATCAGAATGGATCCATATCCAAACTGTTTGGTCTCCCCTTGTCGACATTTAGTAAGTTGCCTCTTAATGTTAACAGACACTCCGTCAGCCCAGTTGTACATGGTAGAAGTGAGGCAATCAAGGGCCAATCATAGATGGGTCTTCGTTGCCTCATGTTGTGTTTGAGGTTCCATTGCTCTCGTAACCATAAATAGTACTGAGTAAAGGGTCAAATCCCCCACTGTTGGGATCTGTAATTTCCTGCTAGTGGATGATTTGTGTGCCCCTCGACACACACGCGTTATCAGCGTATCAAGAGTCTCACCGACAGCCCGTACACCCTCCATGATTGGTCTCTCACCGCGACGAGACAAACCAGTCAAGAAATGTATGTTTATTGTGTTGACCTTAATGTTCTTACCACATATGACGAACTTGCCCTCTGTCGGGTTCCAAGAGCGGATCAGCAGCTCGAGCAAGTCCAGTTGTGCCCGAAGGTGTGGTGTAAGAAAAAATTTCAATAATCCACAATCAGATAGGGCTCTTCTGCACTTAGGGTTGTTAAATGCTTGTTCGCCATTGTCATCTTGGGTTCTCTCTTGCCATACGAATGCCATTATTGCCCTGCATTGAAGGAAAAAATAATTAGAATCTTTTTCATGAGCTTAAATGCGCAATTTATTAAAAATTCAACCTTTACGTCGCTATCGCAACTGTTTTTCAAACAGTGGTGACAGCTCAAAATTAGAGTTCATTTTTTCCTCGATCGTCACGACAGTACACCTGTCTCTAGAGACGACCCCGATGGTGGTGTGTGCTCGTATGCTTGGTCGTCTCTAACGCGTGGAGGATTTCCGCGAAGACCGAGAAGCAGATTTGAAATAAAAAAATCCACCGAAAACCACCTATGGAACATGAAATTGAACTTAAAAATGATGGAAATGCAGCGTAATGGTAGAAGTCTCGAGCGGGATGGTCGATCACGGAAGTCGAAATCAAACTTTGAAATTCGCACAGGTTTGCACTCAAAATCACCAAAGCTAAAAAACTCAAAATGTAAATGTAAAAAATAAATTACCATGAACCCTTTTTATAGTGATTTTTCCAAAATTTTAAGGTTTTGCACTATAGGGTTTAGGGTTTCACCATTTATTTTAAGTTTTTTTTAGGGTTTTGAGTTTTTAACCTAATTTCCATATATATAATGCATTTGTATCGAATGGATCCTATGATGTGGTTTTTTTGTGTAGAAACAAGGACAGCGGATACATTTAATGATTCATATATGCTTGGTCTATATTTTCTAAAAGTCTTCTTTAAGCCCTTTTCCGACTTACAAAAGACGAAAAGATTGCCGAGTTTTCCTTTTTAACTCGTTAAACGAAATAAAAGGCGGTCCACTTTCAGCTCTTTTATGACCGTATAAACATGAAAAGATTGTTCGAAATAATACTGAGAGGGGGGGTGAATCAGTATTATCACATCAATAAAACTTTTTCATTTCCATATTCAGATTCATATATGCTACTTCCACAACTTCATATGATTCAGTTAGTTGATCCTTAATGAGTGCATTAGAACATTATCAACCATATTAACAGTAAACAGGTGCAGTAAAATAGAACAGATCATCACACATAAGCCACACACATGAACACCATGATATAAGGTGGAAACCCAATGTGGGTGAATACCACCTTGCAATTCGTCTCTATCTTCTTTTTAAATTAGAAACTTCTTTTACAATGTATTGGTGCAGTCCTTTACCAATACGCAGGCTGCAACCTGTAGAGAGCTACAACCCTCTCTCATTCTCCAGCTTCTCCTAGAAGGGAGCTACAACCCCCTTTAGCTCTTATACTAGACAAGATACTAGTACGTAGGCGCTAGCCTACAGAAAGCTACAATCTTCTCTTTCTTCCAAGGACCACGTTTCATAAATTTTCAGACTGAATCCATGAACATCAATCAATCATCAACCATTCT
>APFE030789022.1:72460-90044 GCA_000404065.3 Pinus taeda
TACCATGAACCCAATACTTGGGATCAACACTTTTGGATGCAATACCACGGACCAAAACCATAGGATCACAAAACTGTCAGACCAATACCATGAACCAACCATGAAAGTGCGTGAACTTTTCTCCACATCAAATAAACTTTTTCTCCACATAAAAGTGCGTGAAATTTTCTCCACATGAAATAAATTTTTTCTCCACATGAAATAAACTTTTTCTCCACATAAAAGTGCGTGAAATTTTCTCCACATGAAATAATTTTTTCTCCACTTGAAATAAACTTTTTCTCCGCATAAAAGTGCGTGAAATTTTCTCCACATGAAATAAACTTTTTCTCCACATAAAAGTGCATGAACTTTTTTTTTTACATGAAATAAACTTTTCTCTGCATAAAAGTGCATGAACTTTTTCTCCACATGAAATAAACTTTTCTCCGCATAAAAGTGCGTGAACTTTTCTCCACATGAAATAAACTTTTCTCCGCATAAAAGTGCATGAACTTTTTACATGAAATAAACTTTTCTCCACATAAAAGTGCGTGAACTTTTCTCTACATGAAATAAACTTTTATCTTCATGAAAGTGCATGAACTTTGCTTCACTATAATTTATCATCTCAGATGAGTGGGTTGCTATCAAGTACAACATATGTATCATAATGCCAACAAAGATTTTCGGACTTTTGTTGTTACGAGTTCGATACTGGTTATGAAACGACGTGTCTTCGATCGCTTTTTTCTTTTTCGGATCGAGGCCACTAATTACAAAAAGTACTCCTTGATCGTAATGGTCAAGCAGTTCTCTCGAGTATTATTTTATACTTTTTCGGGCTAGAGGGACACAAATTTACAAAAAAGGACCCCCTAGAGTTTTCTTTTCCGTGTCTTTTTCAAACTCTCTAAACATGAAAGAGACTCGGAGTTTTCCCTATGTCGGACTCGTTAAACCCTGACGACATTGGACTCGTCACCATGATGAGACTCGAGCTTCTCCTCCCTAGAGCTCGTTAAACTATTACTAGGTTGGATTCTTTTGAAGGTCGAACTTATATTATAAGCATATGTTATCCCCTTCAAGCTTGTTTTTCAGAAATAATTGGGGTAATCTCCAGCAATGGTGGGATAAAATTTGGAAGTCATCGTTGGTTACCTACAATAGCTAGTCACTCTTGAACATCGACACTTTTGCTTCTCGTCGGGTTGGGATATCCTCACATCGTCATTCGCCTTCCGGGGTGTAGGTTGCCATTTTACAACATTCCATTTGATCCATGTTGTCTCCGTCAGACCTCCGATCCCTTGGTACCAATATGCTACCACATTTCGGAGTCGTGTCACCGATATGTTCAAGAGTATAATCCTTCTGCAATTCACACCCTTACCTCCTCCTATGATACTCTGTTTTACCATCTACCACTTGTTCCTTATCTCGTGTCGTTGATGGGGAAAACATTATGGCCCTCCTGCAACGGATCGTCTCCTGTCAATTCTAGCTCATTATCGAGGAGATTGATCTAGATATTCCCTTCAGTACCTTGGATCTTGCATGCCTCAATGGCAAGTTCTTCACACCTGACGATAGACTTTCATTAGTGGTCTTCGATTGGGTGATCCCACGAGTGTTCAACTTCAACTTATTTTTCACACTTAATGGTTTGTACCGGACAATACCTTGAGATCCATTGGCATTATTGGTGGTTTCTCTCACGCTTGTTAATGGTTTTCATTATTGATCGGTAATCAAGCGACTTTCTATCATGCTCGACCTCAACACATTTGTTCACATGCTAGAATTTGAACTAAGATCGGTTAGGGTTTCAAGGCCCCGAAATAAGATTACATATGTTCAGGCTACATGGATTGGTTCATGATTACATACGTGACTCTTTGATTGGATGGCTGTGACCATACCTAAGTCTTCATGGATGGCTGCGACCATACCTTTGTCATTATGGTCTTATCAACTGGGTGGTTGCGTCCATACCACAGACCAAGTTTCATATGTCTTTTGGATGGCTGCGCCCATCCCTAGACTACATGTATTTCACTATCAGAGATATCAGTTGTACTTGCGCCTACAGGTTCTTCAAGGTGGTGTTCCAGTTCATTCATGGTTTCGTAAAGCATTTCACCCCTCCCACTCTCTCAGGCTTCATGCTTTAGGGGGCATCTGTTACACAGTAATTTGTCATTGTCCTCATCTCAGTCCCTCTGATGTGTCATGTATCGAATAAACATGTTCATATCTTCCCACTCATGTAAGAATATTAAGAAAATGCTCTCTAATACTGCAAGTTGACCCTTATTCCCTAAGTTGTTGCTTCGTCGCGAGTGACCCATTAATATACACGATGATCCCTTGTCATGGACAGTCTCATCATGACATTGTCGCAGGTGTACACATGTTTCCCGTGACGGTCGAATTTTAGGGCCCGACGTGAGTCCTCCAGCTATTTGTTGCGACGATTGGTCTGAATGCATTGCTTCCTTGCAATGTCATTGCTGAGACTTAGTTCATGACTAGTGACGATCCAGATTTGGCGAATTGGTTCAAACAGTCGGCCTTTTGGATGTCTCTAGAGCTGGTTGTTGGGTCAGTTTGGGTCGCCCTTCCTCCTCTGGGATGGTGGTTCCGTCTCTTGTGCAACCTCCCTTGAGGATAACCTCCCTCACCCTCATTTCATGGAGACTCCTATAAAATCACTCACCATTGCTATGATCTGCTAGTTCTTTAGTTGGGCAATGTTGCTGGTTCTTTTGGATTTAGTAGATAGCTTTAGTGTGAGTGTGACAAGTGTGGGATTGCTAATAGTTTGGTAAGAGGTTGTAGAGTTCCTTAACATTGTAAGCTTGTGAGTGAGAGAGATAGATATTATCTATTTGGGAGACCCATTCTTGAGAGTGAATGTTTTAAGAAACATACTGGCTGGATCCTCCAAGAAGGCTTGCGACGTCAAGACTTGGTTGTAAGCTTTTCTCTTGATTCGTTTTAATACAATCAATGATGATTTCCTATATCTTGTGTAAAATTTACTTGATGGCTTATGATTTCTTGACTTTATAAATAAATAGATCATTGTTGTTCTCGGTTACGTGCTCTGTTGTTTCCTTGTGGTGTTTCAGGTTGATTTCTCATTAAGGAGAAAGAAACGGAAGCTGGAGTAGCACAACAAAACTTCATCAACCACCAGTTTGAGGTAAGCCTCCAACAATGACTATTTAAGGGAATCGATTGTTGTTTTGTCTTTGTTGTGATTAGACCCACTCTAGGGCTAGAGGGGTTGCCTCTATTCGCAGAGGAACTTGTGAAGTAGGAAATTGTTCCTTCTATGGACAGAGGCAACCCCTCTAGCCCTAGAGTGGGTCTAGTCACAGCAAAGACAAAACAACAATCGATTCCCTTAAATAGTCATCGTTGGAGGCCAACCTCAAACCGGTGGTTGATGAAGTTCCGTTGCGCTACTCCAGCTTCCGTTTCTTTCTCCTCGATGGACAATCAACTTGAAACACCACAAGAAAACAACAGAGCACGTAACCGAGAACAACAATGATCTATTTACTTATAAAGTCAAGAAATCATAAGCCATCAAGTAAATTGTACACAAGATATAGGAAATCATCATTGATTGTATTAAAATGAATCAAGAGAAAAGCTTACAACCAAGTCTTGACATCGCAAGCCTTCTCAGAGGGTCCAGCCAATATGTTTCTTCAAGCATTCACTCTCAAGAATGGGTCTCCCAAATAGACAATATCTCACTCTCTCACTCACAAGCTTTAATACAAGGTTAAGGCACTCCACAACCTCTTACCAAACTATTAGCAATCCCACACTTGTCACACTCACACTAAAGTTATCTAATAAATTCAAAAGAACCAGCAACACTGCCCAACTCAAGAACTAGCAGATCATAGCAATGGTGAGTTATTTTATAGGAGGAGTCTCCATGAAATGAGGGAGAGGGAGCTTATCCTCAAGGGAGGTTGCACAAGAGACGGAACCACCATCCCAGTGGAGGAAGGGCGACCCAACCTGACCCAACAACCAACTCTAGAGACATCCAGAAGGCCAACTATTTGAACCAATTCACCAAATCTGGATCGTCGCTAGTCATGAACTAAGTCTCAGTGACGACATCGCAAGGAAGAATGCATTCAGAACAATCACCGCAACAAATAGTTGGAGGACTCACGCTGGGCCCTAAAATTTGACTGTCGCGGGAAACAGGTGTACACTTGCGACAGTGTCATGATGAGACTGTCCATGACAAGGGATCGTCACGTATATTAATGGCTTACTTGCAATGATGCAGAAACTTAGGGAATAAGGGTCAACTTGCAGCATCAGAGAGCATTTTCTTAATCTTCTTACATGAGTGGGAAGATATGAACATGTTTATTCGATACATGACATAGCAGAGGGACTGAGATGAGGACAATGATAAATTATTATGTAACAGATTCCCCCTAAAGCATGATGCCTGGGAGAGTGGGAGGGGTGAAATGTTTTACGAAACCATGACCAAACTGGAACACCACCTTGAAGAACCTGCAGGCGCAAGTATAACTGATATCGCTGATAGTGGAATACATGTAGTCTAGGCATGGGCGCAGCCATCCATAAGACATATGAAACTTGGTCTGTGGTATGGACGCAGCCACCCAATTGATAAGACCATATATAATGATAAAGGTATGGTCACAACCATCCATGAAGACTCAGGTATGGTCGTAGCCATGCAATCAAAGAGTCATATATGTAATCACGAACCAATCCATGCAGACCGAACATATGTAATCTCAGTTCAGGGTCTTGAAACCCTAACTGATCTTAGTACAAATTCTAGCACGTGAACAAATGTGTTGAGGTCGAGCATGATAGAAAGTCATTTGATTACCGGTTAATAATCAAAACCCTTAACAAGTGCGAAAGAAACCACCAATAATGCCAATGGCTCTCAAGGTATTGCCCAGTACAAACCACTAAGTGTGAAAAATGAGCTGAAGTCGAACACTCGTGGAATAAACCAATCGAAGACCAATGATGAAAGTCTATCGTCAGGCGCGAAGAACTTCCCATTGAGGCATGCAAGCTCCAAGGTACCGAAGGGGATCTCTAGATCATTCTCCTGGATAATGAGCTAGTGTTGACAGCAGATGATCCGTTGCAGGAGGATCATAATGTTTCCCCCATCAACGACGCAAGATAAGGAACAAAGTGATAGATGGTAAAATAGAGAATTAGAGGAGGAGGTAAGGGTGTGAACTACAAAAGGATTATACTCTTGAACATATCGGCCACACGACTCTAGAATGTGGCAACATATTGGTACCAAGGGATCGGAGGTCTGACGGAGACAACATGGATTAGATGGAATGAGGCAAAAATGACAACCCAAACCCCGAAAGGCCAATGACGATGTGAGGATATCCCAACCCGATGAGAAGCAAAAGTGTCGATGTTCAAGAGTGACTAGCTAACGTACATAACCAACGATGACTTCCAAATTTTCCCCCACCATTGCTGGCGAGTACCCCAATTATTTTTGAAAAACAAGCTTGAACGGGATAGCATATGCTTGTAATATAAGTTCACCCTTTAGACAAATCCAACCTAGTAATATTTTAACGAGCCCTAGGGAGGAGAAGCTCAAGTCTCGTCATGGTGATGAGTCCAATGTCGTCAGGGTTTAACGAGTCCGACATAGGGAAAACTCGGAGTCTTTTTCATGTTTAGTGAGTTTGAAAAAGACATGAAAAAGAAAACTCCAAGGGTCCTTTTTCGTAAATTTGTGTCCCTCAAGGCCGAAAATGTAGAAAACAATACCCGAGAGAACCGCTTGACCATTTCGATCAAGGAGTACTTTTTTATAATTAGTGTTCCTGACCTGAAAATGTAAAAAATTGATCAGAGACATGACATTTCATAACCAAAATTGAACTTGAAATGACAAAAGCCCGGCCATCTTTTCGCATTTATATGGTCGGAAAAGAGCTAAAAGTGGACCGCCTTTTTATTCCATTTAACGAGTCAAAAAGGAAAAACTCAGCAACCTTTTCATATTTTACGAGTCAGAAAAGAGCTGAAAGGTGACTCGTCCTAGAAGAATGAGTGGTATAAAGGGTAGAAACTAGTTCCGACAATGGTGGAACTGCTCAAAACATGTAATAGTCAAGAGGCTGGCTAATAAAACCACTCATCACTGTGGTTCCTTAGGAAAGGAAAAGCAACCAAGTGAACGCATATGATCAGCCAAAGAGATGGTGGTGATGGAATGAAACAACCAAGGAAAAACAAGCTTGAAGTTAGTGGATAAAAATGGCAATCACAAGATGTAAATCAGGTATGGGTTCATGTTTACACAAGCTTGAACCATGGAGAACTCTGCTTGGATTCGGTTTCATGTTTACACAAGCCCTAAATGAAAAACTATGCTTGTTATAATTTCGCATGTCGTCGACATAATGACACAAATCGAAGTACACGCCCCCCAAGCTTCATTGCATTCAACGAGGTGGATGGAATAAAGGTTCAATTTCAAGGTCTTGAAAAGACTCGACTTGGATTCTATGAGATCTTAATCAAAGACTCGATTTTGAAAAGGAGTTGTTTCACTGTTTTTGTAATGAGGTTGACACAGTAAAAGAACTATCTGCATGATATTTATTTCATTTTTTAACGAGGTTGACACGAGATCAAGAACTTTCCTTGGAACTCCTGTTCATGGAACATATGAGAACATGGCTCCCAAGAGGGCTTCACGGGATGGAAGAACCACGCTCTAGGAGGAAGACATGTCATGAGGCACAAATGAAAGATCAGGTTCCAATGCCCCTAGTACATGATGTACGAGACCATCTGCATGATCATCAACAGAGGCAGAGATGGAACAGGTAGCCACATAATTTACCTGTGGCAAGGAAGGTATTGCTTGTGGATAAGAACCGATGGGGGATGACGGTGGTACAGGAGGCACCGGGTGACTAAAGAATGACAATTGATCAATAGTCACCATTCTTCCATCGTGCAGAAAACAAACCACATGGAAAAGTGAAGAAACGAGAGCTCCCATGGCATAAATATAATCACGGCCAAGGAGAACACTGAAATCTAAAGCACCTTGGACAATCATCATGTGTATATAGACAGTTTTGCCTCCCAAAGTAACACGAAACTTTGAAAGGATCCCTAAAGGTTCACTAGTTCCTCCGTCAAATGCCAATAGATTCTGCATGACTAGCACAAGTTGTGGGGAGCCCAAATCTTGCCAAGTAATGAAATGCATGAGGCTAACCGACACACCCTCATCCAAGACAGTGCCAAGTATTTCCTTATCATAGGCATGTACTGTAATCTGAAAAGGCACATAAGATGGAAGGTGGAAAGCAGTCAAGTAACTCCAGTCGAAGGAAACGATTGAACTACTTGGTGGGGATATCATATGATCGCCGCCATGCTCAACAAGAACCGAAGAAGGATCCTCTGAATCAGTTGGGATAGGAGGGTCATTCTCGGACTCAGGAGAATCTGACGAGACGAGAAGAACATGAGCAGTGTAATCATGATGCTCTTCCGGAACAGAGTGATCAACGAGTGGTGAATCCAAGTTGACACTCTTTCTGACCAATGGTTGGTCAGGAATAGGTTGATCACAGCTAGGTTCAGGAAGAGAAGGGTGGAAAAGAGAAGAATCTAAGATCAGCTAGGTTCAGGAAGAGAAAGGTGGAAAAGAGAAGAATCTAAGTTAACCTCTTTCTCAACCAAGAGAGGGTCTGAAGAGAGCCTTTGATAACCAACTATAAGTGGAGGCAAAGAAGCTGTAAGACTTTCCAAAATAGTTGAAGCTTTATCCATGAGCAGACAAAGGTGAAGGGGATGGTTGCCTTCACATAGCCTACAGGGGAATTGAATCTTCCCTTTCTTCTTACCACTACCAATTGAGGAGTGAACATCGACATGAGCTTCATAGGACGATGAGGGATGAGCTAGATCGTGAGACCATACTTCTAAGATCCTTGGAATGCCAGGATAATCATAAAGAAGATGGTCACCTTTGCACAATTTACAAGGAAACTTAACCTTCCGCAGAGGAGCAGAAGGTGTCCTAATCTGAGATGTACTTAGGGAAATACTTACATGGGTGGCCTCGCGCTTATCAGACTTCTTCTTCTTTGTCTTCTTCTTCTTCTTCTTAGTCTCCTGGTTACTAGATGTGGAACTTTCACCAGGCGAAGTAGGAGATGAAGACGAAGAAACAAGGGAAGAAGGCGCAGGCTCAACCTTGGAATCATCGTGTCATGATTCAAATGAAGGAGACGATGGAATAGGGGTCATGATGCTCGGGACCACTAAGGTTGAAAACAACCACACAGGAAAACCGATGGTTAACCCAGGCAAAGACAATGTTGCCATATATGGTGCACCAGCATTTCCAAATGGAGGAAACAGACCAGGAGTTCCATCTGGGGGAAGACCTTGGCCGGTAGACTCGAGGAAGGTTGCCATCGAGAACGAGCATGAAAAACACTTGCACTGTAATCAAGAACTTGAACTGTTACCAGGAATATTTCATGGGCAATAAATTCTATGACACGGGAACAAAACTTGACCTTTTCATGTTTCAAGAGTCGAGAAAAGGATGAAAAGGTGACTCTATCTCTTTCTAGGTTTAATGAGCCTGAAAGGACAAGTGCTTAGATGGAACTTTTCTTTTAAGGAGTCGAAAAGGAATTAAAGTGACTACTTTGGAGAACTAGGCAAAAGTTTAACCGGACAAACCGTAAAACTGCATATACACCTTGGTGATCAAATGAAAGAGAAATGACCAAGGACTTTTCGTACAACAGTCAATCTTCCCAAATATTGTTTTCAGTGCGTTACAGTTTGCAAGGCGGCAGATACAACTTCCTATGGATGTAGGATGATAACCTAGTGGGGTCTCCCGATATATACTCGACGGTACTAGGAGCACAAGTCCATACTAGCAACTATTGAGTCACAGAAGGAGGAATCACCCAACCTTAAACGAAAACAATAGTGACTAGGTTTAACGACGCTGGAGCATGTCTCTAGCCTAGACTTCTAAATAATGTGCATTAAGTTCTAGTGCGTTGTTAAGTTCATTCGGTTAATTTTAGAGTTGATCTTGAATTAGGTTTCATATTTCAAGCCCTACTATATGTATATCAAAAACCCTAGGATGCAACTAGGATGAGTAAAGCATCTTTCATTTCGATGAATACCTTCTTACAGGAAGGTAGAAAATTCATTCCCAAACCAAGACAAACCAAGACAAGCAAATGCAAGCGCTAAGAAACACAATGCATTAACACATCGATCCTACAGTGCACCGATACTACTAATAATAGATTGAAAGTTCACTTTCCAATTTCTCAAACATGAAAATTTGAAATGAAAATGTACTTTCACTTTCATATACTAAATGAATGCAATCTTTTGATTTTGATTGTTTTGAATTTAAAGAGACAAACAAGCAAGTGTGAACCAATCGATCCAAACAATTGTGATCTATGCTTGGTAGTGAAGAAATCGAATCAATATAAAAAAAAATTTCATTAATCGACACTAAAAATCAACCAGCAAGAAACAAGCAACGAAAAAGCCCCAAGAAAAATCGATAAGAAGGTTGCAGATGAACCTTGGATAAACAAGCAACCTGGCCAAATGGTTCAAAAACTTGAAAGAGCTAGATCACCAAGCCTAAAAGCACAAGACTCACTCAATGAAACCAAAGAGACAGTACCCTAACCAAAAGCAATTAAAACAAGCTGACGGGCGAGAGGAAAACAACAGTGGATAAATAAGACTGGTGAATTCAGGAAGTGAAGCTGTAAAAACAACTTACACAGGAATCGTCGCAGGTATAATAACCAGCAACTAGTGATGATAAGCCAATAGTCGCAGCAATAGAGTGACGTCGTCGCGGGAGTACACCCATCTTCCGCGACGTGCCAATTTCAGGAATAGTCATGACTATACGACAAGATTCAGCGACGCACAAGTTTACAAAACGAAGACAGGGTGATGTCGTCGTGACTATCAAGATTTTTTCAATGACGAGCTCGAAAATAAGGAAAAACAAGTAAAAACTCCTAAACAAACACCAAACTATTCTTCCAAACAGTAAAGGGAATTCCCAAATTGACCCAGGTAACCCAAAAAACTGATGGTTTAACCCCAAAATTCAAGAGACACTAAATCAAAACCAAACAAAAGCAAACAAGAGGAAAAACATACAAAGGACTCCCCAGCGAAGTCACCAACTTGTGAAGTAGGAAAGTGTTACCTCTGTGGACAGAGGCAACCCCTCTAGCACTAGTGTGAGTCTAGTCATAGAAAAGACAAAACAACAATCATTTCCCTTAAATAGTCATCGTTGGAGGCCTACCCCAAACCAGTGGTTGATGAAATTCTGTTGCGTTGCTCCAGCTTCCGTTTCTTTCTCCTCAATGAGCAATCAACCTGAAACACCACAAGAAAACAACAGAGCACGTAACCAATAACAACAATGATCTATTTACTTATAAATTCAAGAAATCATAAGCCATCAAGTAAATTGTACACAAGATATAGGAAATCATCATTGATTGCATTAAAATGAATCAAGAGCAAAGCTTACAACCCAGTTTTGACGTCGCAAGCCTTCTCGAAGGGTCCAGCTAGTATGTTTCTTCAAGCATTCACTCTCAAGAATGGGTCTCCCAAATAGACAATATCTCTCTCTCTCACTCACAAGATTTAATACAAGGTTAAGGCACTCCACAACCTCTTACCAAACTATTAGAAATCCCACACTTGTCACACTCACACCAAAGCTATCTACTAAATTTAAAAGAACCAACAGCACTGCCCAACTCCAGAACTAGCAGATCATAGCAATGGTGAGTGATTTTATAGGAGAAGGAGTCTCCATGAAATGAGGGAGAGGGAGCTTATCCTCAAGGGAGATTGCATAAGAGATGGAACCACCACCCCAGATGAGGAAGGGCGACCCTAACTAACCCAACAACTAGCTCTAGAGACATCAAGCAGGTCGACTGTTTGAACCAATTCGCCAAATCTAGATCGTCACTAGTCATGAACTATGTTTCAGCGACGGCATCGCAAGGAAGCAATGCATTTAGACCAATCGTCGCAACAAATAGCTAGAGGACTAGCGTCGGGCCCTAAAATTTGACCGTCGCGGGAAACAAGTGTACACCTGCGACGGTTTCGCAATGAGACTGTCCATGACAAGTGTTATAGACATTTTTGGGCACTTCAACCCCAATCATAAATGTCCATAAACTGAGGGCTCCTAAGTCCATAAAAGTGTTGCTTCACTGCCTAAAGGAACAAGGTCAACTGATTACATCATCTCCCAGAAGTTCTCCACTGAAAGCTTCTCATAAATGGTCAAAACTGGACCATACTAAAAGCTCAATGCAGAGGGTGTGATGCATTTCACCTTCCCAGCATACAAGGTGCGATGCATACTGATTTGATCCTCTGTAGGGTGCGATGGTCGGGAATGGACAAATGGCAGGGACAAAAATGTGAGGTGGAAGATCATGGAATCTTCCAGAAGCTTCCCCTCTGACACTTGCCTCTCTATTTTCGACCAGGTATGAGTAAGAGATCATCATTCTCCAAGTGGAAGCAGGAACTATCAGAGAGAGGACACTAATCAAGATCCCAGAAGATGACTCACCTCTCTGTAATCATCTATATATGGATCCCTCATCACAGAGATCCAGAGGCTGGAATTTGAATCTTATAGAGAAGTGTTGTTGGTTTTCTGGTGTACATTCATAGTGTTGGGTGATCTAAGCTTTGCTTGAGGTGAAGAAGGGCTTCCTAGCTAGAGGATGATGCTGGGTCAGAGCACACGGTTGTAATCATCTTGCTACTTTTCATCTGAATAAAGCTATTCTTGTTTCCTTCCATATTCTTGTGTACTTGTTTATATATGCATGTATATGGTTAATACACATCTGATCCTGTATTATTTATGAATTTAGATCCTTGTTTCTTGCATAGTAGTATGTTGTTGTGATTCCACAAGTCCTTGTGAAGCTGGGCAGATAAAGAAGAAGCGGCGAAACTCTATCAAGAAAGAGAGCAAATCAAACGCAAGACTCAGGTTGGCCCTCTTGGTTCTCCTCTCATCTATTTTCATAAAAGGAAGAAATAGTAGACTTTTATTGTTTGTTTTTAAGATAGCCACCCATCTTAGTGGGAATAGCAGCATCCGAGTGGACACTATTCCTGGATAACAAAATGGCGACTCCACTGGGGATCGACTAGATTACTTGTTAGCCTATCTATCCTTGTTTCTTTTATAAACATACAGACGGAGCCTGAAGTCAAGCCAGCTAGCCTTCAAATTGCATTTGTCATACAAATGCAAAGTAGATCAATGCTGCTTCAGTCTATCTCCATGTTTTGTTTATGATTTAAACAATATATCTGCAAGCAATCTAATTGCCCTGAGTGGTGTCTCTAGTAACCTCTTAGATCACCCCTGTGTTTTACATACACTGATCTCTACTTATTCGACCTAAACACCTGAACTAGATTGCAAACTGTGAGTGAAATCCCATTCAAAGTCTCGCACTGCTACCATCACACCCTTCCCTCAAGGCAATCTGTGTGCATTACACTTCCCAAGTGCAGTAGGTGCGCTGCATACTAAGTTCACTGTGTAACAGGTGCGATGGTCAAGGAGGGTTAACTTTACCCTCCGACTGTGGATTTTTCTCATTGTTTTCAGTCTTATTCAAGAGTGTTGTTGTCTATAGTCAGTGTACTTCTGTGAAAACCCCCTTCTCTTGCATTATTCCACCTCCTTAGTGCAAAGAACCATAAATGTTTTTATGTATTGTGCGTCGTTTTAGTTCTCTTTTGCAAAAAGTAGCATAGTCGAACTGTCGTCTCTAGATCTGAAAGTGTCGTAGCTGTCGTTTTCAGTTTTAGAAAGCAATTCCATTGTTCTGGATAGTCGATTATACAGTTATTGTTGCCTAGGATTTGAATTATTAGTTTTAAAGTGTCGAAAAGCAATTTTCATTTCAAAATTGCAAAGTGTCTCTCTTTCTTTCACTTCGTTTTGAAAAAGAATTTTGTTGAGTACTTTCGCTTTAAAAGTAATTCAATTTTTCACATAGCTTTCTTAATGTCATTTACACATTAAGAGAGCTGAAAACAAATACATGCATCTACATTTGCATTTTTGATTGCTTGGCTTGATTTAGGACTGTGCATTTAGCGTGTGCTCTGTGCTCTGTGAAGAAAAGATTCTTGACTTTCTTCCCTTTAGTAGCTAGGATTTTCATTGCTGAAAGAAGATCAAACGTTTGTTTATCATCTTAGACTGCATTTTAGGAATTATATATGCATCACGTGGTGAAACTGAAAGGCAAACTATTAAGCAAGATCAACTTAAAATAAATTCAATAAATCTAACAACGCTTTGGAACTTAACGCACAACATCTAGAGGTCTAGGCTAGAGACGTATTCTGGCGTTGTAAAACCTGGTAACTGTTGCTTTCAGTGCTGGTTGGGTGATTCCTCCACTCTGAGACAGCAAGTGCTAGTACGGACTTGTGCTCCCACTTACCGTCGCGTATATATTGGGAGACCACAATAGGCTGCATCCTTTATCCTTAGGAAGCTGTGTCTGCCGCCCTATCAATCGCAATGCACCGAACACAGCATTCGAGAAGATTGACTGTCATACCGTAAAAAGTATTCTACAGTTTTGCGATTGGTTTGGTAATCCTCTCTACCTAGATCTCCAGAGAAGTCCATTTTGCTCCTTTTTAGACTCCTTAAAGGAAAAAGTCCTCTGAGCACTTGTCACTTCATGCTCAATAAAAATCGAAGGCGACTAGAGTCATCTTTTGTTTTTTCTCGACTCTTTAAAATTGAAAAAACAAGTTGTGTCCAAGCGTCTAAAAATTTATTTTAATCGGACTAACGTCACAAATTCCCCCATTGATCTTCAGGTTGAGAAAATGGAGTCTACCAACCAAGGATTTCCCCTTGGAGGAAATCCTAGTCCCTTCTCCTCTTGGGGAGATGTTGGTCCACCCCATATGGCCACTTTGTCACTTCCAGGATTGACAATTAGTTTGCCTGTTTGGCTCTTCTCTGCCTCTGTCGTTAAGAATCCCGTAATTCCTTAATAGTCTAATTAGCAACTAGACAACACTAGAGTTGCCTCCCAACCTTCTACTTCATCTTATTCTCCCTCTCCTCCTTCCTCTTCACTTGATAAAGCCGATAAAGCTAAAAGTCAAGTAACTGAGAAGAAGAAGAAGCAGAAAGAGAAAAAGGAAAAGAAGAAAAAGGAACCAAAATCTAAAGGGAGAAACCGAGTATCGTCTAGAAAAAATTCACACACCGCACAATCAAAACCTAAATCTCCTTGTGTCATTTGCAATGGAGACCACTATCACCGAGATTGTCCCTGCATCCCTCGGATCTTAAGGGACTGGTCTCCTCATTTGCACAATCTGGTAGCATCAACCTCTAGCGATCATGTTGAATGCTCACCGTGAACCAATGAAAGTGAAGCACATGGACAAAGAAGGAATCCAAAACTTCCTTGTAATTGGTGTGAAGGAAATCATGCCATCCACCATTGTCCCTTCCTTGAAGAGGCTAAAAACGTTTTGGATAATCATCCAATTTCACCGCTACGACTTCCTCCTGGATATCAAAAACTCTTGTCAAGCCCTCCATCGGTTGAAAATCCAACTGGCCCATCATCGTGGTCAGCCAAAGTACCTATCATTGAAAATGAACCCTCTGAATCCATCCTAGATGAAAGTCAAAGGGTCGATACGGCAGTTGACCCGGTCTTACCTTCAGAGTGTTCATCTTCGAATGATACCGTCACTAAAGAGAAAGAGAACGACACCGTTCAAATTCTTTTCATCAACACAGAATCCGATGAGCTTGGGAGTAGTCCTCCCATTCATTTATCGCAGGAAGGAAGTTCATCAGAGTCATATCCGGCCGTCTATTCGGTCCCACCACCAAGCAACCTAGTCGTTTCCTTCGACTGGAATCTACTAGGCAGACCCCGTTTACCAGCTAGTGTACCATTCAAAATCATTATACAAGCTTACAAAATGGTCATGGTTGGTACCATCATTGATGAAGGGGATTCTGTGAGTATCCTTTCCTCAACTGCTTGGAAAGCGCTTGGTTTGCCATCGCTTTTGCCTGAAATGAGAAATATGATAGGCTTCAACAAGGGAACCAGTCAACCTTTACGGATCCTTCCAAATGTGCCCATTAGTTTGAGAAGAAAAATTGTTCACATGAACGTTATGGTAGTTCAAGGACCTTTAGATTATAATCTACTCCTTGGACGTGACTATATTTATTGTATGGGAGCCATCGTCTCCTCACTCTTTGGAGTAATGTGTTTTCCGCACAAAGGCAGAATGGTCAAGCTCGTGTACCAAATGTCATTCCCCGATTCACACATCACAGATAGTCAAATTCCATCTCTGAATGACCTTTTCACGCAAGAAATGTCTCATCGGTCTCCAGTCCGTCCACCTGATGAGCGCGAGTGATTCAGGAAGGTGTGACTGAAACCCAGGGGGCATGCACCCTGGTCTGCTACGGCAAAAAAACTCTGGGTATAGGGTAGGTTTTGGCAAAGGATATATGACTAGTCCGATACCCATATGTATAGGAAAATGGGATTAGGCCGGATAAGATACCTTCATTAGAAGGTAGGCCTTTCCCAATAGAACAAATGTTTTGTCTACAAATTGAAGGGTAACCTAAAAACTCTACTTCGCTATACTTGGGGGCATGCAAACCTTTCCGCATGCAAGCGAAGAGCGGCTATTTATTTTTTAAATTTGTAGGACCTCTAACCCTTTAAACCCGTAAGGCTAGTCATTTCCTAACTTGCATAAAGAAAGGATTCGTGGAAAAGCTTTAGAGATGTAAGCCACTTCAAAATAGCATCTCGAATGAGACGTTTCTTATCATACGACTGGCGAGCAATGTTGTCACAGAGTTCAAGCTCGTTAAAAAATAAACTCTCCACGACCAGTTTTAGCACATAGTTCAAGCTCGTTAAAAAATAAACATAAGTCATGAGTAGGTGTTTCCCCCAGCGTTTAAGCTCATTAAAAAATGAACCGGTAAATAACCATTGTGAATGCCTTATCGCCAGCTTCTGAGCCTTGTTCGTGCTCTCACCATCACCTCCACTCTAGTTTTAGCTGATCGTTCACCCCCATATGATTGTTTACCCCTTCGAGGAACATCTGCGAAAAGTGATTTTGCTAGCCATCCTTGTAACATTGTCGTGATTGGAAAATTCCAAATATTACTTGGAATTATCTGCTACCCGAAACTATCACTCGTTCCTCAAAAACGAGTCTTCTTTAAGCTCTTTTCACTTGACTCATAAAATATGAAAATATTGCCGAACGATTGACCTCTCCGGCTCATTAAAAGGCATCGGCAATGCTATCCCTCCTCTAGATTTTAATATTTTTGGACTTGAGGGATTATTACAGAAAAAGATCGAGCGCTTGTCTTGTTCGGCTCGTTAAAACTATCGAAAATTCATCTCTTTCGTATTATTTTACACTTTTTCGGACTTAAGGGATTATACAATGAAAAAGAATCTTTGGAGTCTTCTTTCCGTTTCTTTCAGACTCTCTAAAATTGAAAGAGATCGAGTTATCTTTTTCGTTAAACTCGTTAAAACCGAATAGCAACAAACTCATCCAAATAGATGAGAACGAGTTTCACTGTCGCTAGGCTCGCTAAAATATAGAAATAGGTTTTCCCGAAGGGCGGATTATAGAACAATCATATGTTATCCTCCTCAAGCTTGACAAAAATAAAGAGGTACTGGTCAGCAATGACTGGGGAAAATGGGAAGAAAACAAGAAGAAACTTTTTGGAGCAAGTCGCTCTTGAACATGACTTTCCTTGCCGCCATCAAATGTCGGGTTGGGTTTTTCCGTTCACTGGTCATCAACCATTGGTCCGTCACACCATCCATCTTTAGGGTTAATTCTACCAATCCATCGTCAGTGTCGCCGATATGTTCAAGAGAAGTCATTCAGACAATTCACCTGTGTCTCACCCACTGAAATACATTCATGCTTCATTCCTTCATGACCGCCACCCTGAGCCCTGTATCGTCAGTTTGTTTTCACCTCCAAAATAATTTGCTTCATTCCGTGTCATTGATGTGGGATTCATTAAGGCCCTCCTGTGACGGGTCGCTTCTTGTCGACATCAGCTCATTATCCAAGAAATTTACTTAGGAACAACCCTTTCAGTACTTTGAAGCTTGCATGCCTCAATGTCAAGTTTCTCACTGTCAGCGACAGGTTTACATCAATGGCCTTTGACCGAGAGATTTTGCATGGTGTTCGACGCCAAGTCCCTTTTTCACACCACGTAAATTGTACTGTAGTACCTTGAGTTTCATTGTCATTATTGGTGATTCCTCTCGCGCCTGTTAATAGCTTACATCATTGGCTGGTAATCAGGCAATGTCTTTCCATGTTCGACTCCAGAACATTTTTCACATGGATC
>APFE030789022.1:91513-102147 GCA_000404065.3 Pinus taeda
GTGAAGAAGGGCTTCTTAGCTAGAGGATGATGCTGGGTCAGAGCACATGGTTGTAATCTTCTTGCTACTTTTCATTTGAATAAAGTTATTTTTGTTTCCTTCCATATTCTTGTGTAATTGTTTATATATGCATGTATATGGTTAATGCACGTTTGATCCTGCATTATTTATGAATTTAGATCCTTTTTTCTTACATAGTAGTATGTTGTTGTGATTCCACAGGTCCTTTTGAAGCTGGGTAGACAAAGAAGAAGCGGCGAAACTCTATCAATAAGGAGAGGAAGTCGAGCGCAAGACTCAGGTTGGCCCTCTTGGTTCTCCTCTCATCTCTTTTCATTAAAGGAAACAATAGTAGACTTTGATTGTTTGTTTCTAAGATAGCCACCCATCTTAGTGGGAATAGCAGCATCTGAGTGGACACTATTCCGATATAACATGTTGCTGACACTTTTTGAACCTTAAGTGTTTGGTTGCGGCCTGTAGCCCAAGTGGGATGTGCTTTTGCAATGAAATTTGGGTGATTAGATTGGGAATTTAAAGTGAATTCGACCACTAATTCCTTGTTGCATGCTTCCAACCAAGTAGATGGGTGATGAATTTTGACATGGGCTTGGATAACTTCCTTTAAGACACTGATGAAACATTCTAAGTAAAAGGCATCTCCTAGTCCTTCAATTCAGATGGCCAATTGTTGAAAGGATGCAATGTAGTCCCTTACTGTAGCCATCTACCTAAGCTTAGCAAGGCTACCCACAAAGTGAGTCTCCCAATCAAAGTGGCCACAAGTGGCCTTTGAGAACATGTTCCAATTTGGCCTCCCTACATAACATTTTTGATGCCACTACCACCACTTCCATTTCTCTTGGTCTAAGTGAAGTGATCCCACATGTAGTTTGGTTTCCTCTTCCCAGATATTGATATGACAAATATTATTCCATTTGTGCCACCCATATGGCCAGGTTAGAGCCATCAAATTTGCACATGTCCAACTTAGGTGTTTGGTGGCTCAAGTATTGGTGACCTCCATGGAAATGAATGTGATGGTTGGATTCTCCTTCTAAATGTGCATCAACACTGTGTTCTTCCCTTATGGGTTCGTGAGGTGGCTACAAGGAAATCAATGCATTTGTAAGTTTGTCAACCGATGCCTGGATGCCATCAAATTTTTTCTCAACAGCTTCAATTCTCTTCACTATATTCTCCACAACCATAACTTGAGATCTGGTACCATACATACACTAGCTCTAGTCAAATTTTGAGCTTACTTAAGAGTAGTATGGTTGGAAACGGGGCAAGATCAGGAGTCTAGTGATGTGGATTAGTTGAAGCCACATTGGGAAATATTTGGGACTACACGAAAACTAGGGGCTTATAAGTGAATGGTACCACTGAAATCAGCTCATCGTCCTAAATATTATGGGCTAGGTCTCTTGCAAGCGTCCCATTATAACCTTAGATTTTTTATTTTTTTTAACTTCGAAATGATTTTTACTCCTTGTTGATCAATATTGCGATGGCCAAAATCTAGAATGCTTGGTACTTCCAAATATCCTGCAAAAATTGGGCATGGACTGTAGTAATCGAAACCCCAAAATTTTGGCATTGAAAAAGGTGTTGCGACAATCACATTTGGACTATGGTGGCCAAAACCCTCACTGCAAAAATATCATGATCTATGTTGTGAAAACCCCAAGTGTTGAATTTGATCTGTACTGCAACGAAAAAACCCCAACTATTGGTTCTAATTTGTATAGCGGCGACTGAACCCAAAATGTTGGATTTGATCTAGACGACAAGGTAGGGGGTGATCTGGTGAGAACTATGGTCACAAAGGAGTGTCAGGTGCTACAAATCACAATATACAAATGGGTCCATGTAATGTCCCTTAATAATAAATAATAATAATAAAAATAATAAATAATATAAAATATAATAACCAAATAAATAAATAGTAATAGTAAATAAATAAATAATAATAAATTAATTACATGCTCTAAATAAATATAAATAAGAATAAACAGAAAAATAGTAAAAATCAATAAATCTATCAAAAAGTAAAAACAAAAGAAATAAAACAAGAAAGCAGTAAATTTGCATGTTCACACACGTAGTGTGTGCGTGTGGTTCCCCTTCCAATGTTTTCTCTATTTAATAAATGGGGAGAAAGATGAGAGTCATTCCATCATTCCATGATTCATCATCCATTCTCTTGGGAGAATAGTGTTGTGAGACAGAGGATTCCCTGGAAGTAGTACATTGATTGAGGGCTCAGGGGTGGCCAGTTGTAGAAATATTTTGTGCAATTGAGCCTATGGTTGGGTGGAGAGTCGTCCCCAAGACTTTGTTGCAGTTAGCAGAATTCAACTAGCATTCAACCCTGAAATCCCAAGTGAGAAACATCATCACCACAGGTAAGTTGTCTCTACTCATATCTTTGAAATTTATGTTAATTAGTAGACAAATTGTGTGTTGATTATAAAGCGCATGATTAATCTAATTCTTTGCATTTTTTTATTTCGGGGCTGTTACATATGATATCAGAGGTTAGGTTCAACTCGTAGGGTCTATAGACATTTTAATGTAGAAAACTTCGATCTAAATGATTTAACGAAAATCAGATGTTAAGCCTAAGGTTGATTATTTAATATGATTTTAGAAGAACGGTAGCCTAGTCTTCTATAATGTCCTTATACTCAAAGATATAAAAAGGACCGAAAAAAAATATTGATAACATAAGGCTAAAAAAACCTCCTCTTCTAGGGTATTTTTTTAGCAGATTCCAAAGTGATTTCCAAATTCCTTGTCATTTCTTTGAGTTGGTATTGTTCGTCTACAACTGTACCTAATGTCACCTTCATCGTTTCAATTTTTAGAGAGCGGTCGATATTCTCCAGGCCATTTTTTTTTCTGAAGTAATGGTCAAAACCTAATTCTCTAAACCACTAATATTCGACATGTCCCTGATAGCAACTTCTGATTGTCTAGAAGCTTCTTCTAGCTTCTTTCCAAGCATATCCCTCTCTTTCTCAATACAGGACTTCTGCGCATGCAACGATTCAATCTCCTTATTTCGTTCTTCCTTATCCTCCATTAATTTAAGGTGTTCCTCCTGCAACATGCCAATTTTTCTCCCTGAAATGGCAAGTGAGGAGCCCATATCATCTACCTTTTGTTGTAGAATCACATTCTTTGATTTCAACTTTGGATTTTAGATTTTCAACAGTCTTATTAATCTAGGCACCCTAAGGAAAATCTAATCTAAGATAGAAATCTTGTTTCAACCCTTATTAGTATATAAACCCATTTTAATCATTTCTTTTATCAATCATTTCAAGGAAATTGACTTCTCTTAAATGCACAACAACCAGACCTTGGATGGTTTTCATTTATTTCTGTTGTGGCAGTTCTCATTCCATTA
Organism: Pinus taeda; assembly: GCA_000404065.3. Lineage (NCBI taxonomy): Eukaryota > Viridiplantae > Streptophyta > Pinopsida > Pinales > Pinaceae > Pinus > Pinus taeda. The sequence continues at coordinate 94,932 of APFE030789022.1, forward strand.
CTTTGAATATGGGATGAGTTGATTTGTCTGTTAGTATGCATTGTATTTTCTCTATTTGCATTTGATATTGGTATTTTCTGGGCTGACATATATTGGAAGACAAGCTACATCTTGATTGGCAATGGTACAATGAAATTCTGATGCATATTTGTTAAGATATTCATTGGTTTTTGGACAACAGATTGATATAAAATTGACTTTTTCTTATTGGTTTAGTTTTTGTTAAGGAAAACTTTTGGATCTCCTCACTAACTGCATTTCCACACTTGCACACTCAAAACTCTACATGCATTTCATAGTTGAGTTGCATAGTTGTGTCTTTCGTGTTATCCAAGTCTAGTTTATGGTTGAACTGGATTTTCAAATTGTTGTTAGTAGTCTCTGTTGTGCTTGGATACTATCAAAAGATTCACTGGTTTCTAACTTTCAGATGACAAATCAAAATCCTCAACAAGTCACAGAATTAAAGGTATATAGTATTGTTGTGATTCATTGATTCATCATTGGAAGAAGGTTTTTTTTTTTTGTTATCATGTCATTCAACAACTTGGCTATAAATGTGTTTGAGTGAAGCAACCTGACAATATATTTTAATTTGTATTCTCCAAAGGATTGTTGCTTGGTCCTGTTTCATTTAGACATTATTGGTGAATCTAAGTTGACATCTCATTCACCATTTTCCAAGTTTGGTTTTACTAAAATATCTTTCCTTATCTCAAATTTTTAAGTAAGAGAAAGGACACTATTGGCATTATGAGATATTGTTCTAAAACATTGTCATTATTTATGGTTTCAATCTGTTCTAAAAACACAGAGATAACATTCCTTAAATGCTGATCATATTATTCACTATTTATTTGAGATTTGTGTTCTCATTGTCCTTTAGCGATAACAGGTTTCTTGGCATTTCTCTGGTCTATTATTTCAAGAACACAACTCTCCGAATATGATCTTCTAACGATGACAACAAATCTTTGATGATTAAGATGTGGTGAACTAATTAGGAGTTCTTACGTAGCTAAGACATAAACTTTTATGGAGCATCTAAATCATGTTTTATTGTTCAAACTTTATGATACATCTAAATCGTACACTATGATTTCAGTTTAGTTTAATTAACTGTTATGATGTTGAGGATAATCTTACATGAGGTTTCATGATATAATGGTAGAAGGATAATGATGCACATGTGGTTCTTATAGTGATGATGTATCCTTATGATGATGATATGCATAGGTATTATGATTTTATATCAAGGTATATTGACATATTCATAGGTATTGAATGTTGAATACTCATAATGGATATGATATGCATAACGTGGCATAGGAATAATGATGCTATAATATGAGGTTAATTGACATGTGGTTCATTTATTATGTGAAGTCATGATATGTCTTTGATGCAAATATGTTGACGTTATAACTTATGATAGTATTTCATGAGGTGAAGCATGTGATAGTTGAATACAAATTTATGACATGCATGAGCATGCAGTTCGTTATTATTCATAATGTTGCAATTAACAATGATGAATGTTCTCATGATGACATGCAAGACTTAGAATGTGGGTTATTTTCTATGATACTATGATGGTATAACTAATGCATTAGTTGCATGTTGGGGTGTGATGATTGACAGGACTCCACAAATGAGCCGAGAGGGCCTGTTTATTTGATGATCTCATGCGAGCCCATACACATGAGGGAGAATAAATAACACCATATGGGTTGGGGACAAACTCAATCAACACTACATATTCCAGTGGTTCCTTTGTCTTGTATAGCTCTTGATGGATAGCTCTTGAGGGCTATGGGACCATATTGAGGAGGCCAAGTGCTTGATATTGAGGGCTAGGTGCCTAGTATTGTACTGGGATGTTGAAGTCTATTAGGGGTGTAAGGACTTCGATGCCTAGTGTTGTGCGCCTTAGTGAGTTGTGGAGGGAGTGGGCCAACCTTGCGAGATTCTTGGAGACATTGAGCACTGTACTGGATGCCTGCCTTGGGGTAGATGAGGTCTGAGTCAGGCACGAGCCTTGGGGCTAGCCTTAGACTAGGATACAGACTGAGGAAGCTTATTCCAAATTTTGAAAGTAGGAAAAAGAACATAGATTCCTTGGGATTTCCTAGGTGTTGTGAAACTTTCGATGCTTGCTGGTTATACTAGTTCAACAGAGGGTGTTGGGACTTTATTACATGAAATAATAATAATTCAATAAATGTAATGTCCCTTAATAATAAATAATAAATAATAAATAATTATATATATTAAATAGTAAAAACTATAAAAAAAAAAATAGTAAAGTAAATAAATATAAATATAATAAATTAATAATTAATACATGCCTTTAAATAAATATAAATAAGAATAAACAGAAAAATAGTAAAAATTAGCAAAGCTATCAAAAAGTAAAAACAAAAGAAATAAAACAAGAAAACAGTAAAGTTGCATGTGGACACATGGAGTATGTGCATGCAGTTCCCTTTCCAATGTTTGCTCTATTTAATAGATGGGGAGAAAGATGAGAGGCATTCCATCATTCCATGATTCTATCATCCATTCTCTTGGAAGAATAGTGTTGTGAGATAGAGGATTCCCTGGTAGTAGTACATTCATTGAGGGCTTGAGGGTGGCCATTTGTAGCAAGATTTTGTGCAAATGAGCCTATGGTTGGGTGGAGAGTCATCCCCAAGACTTTGTTTCAGTTAGAAAAATTCAACTAGCATTCAACCCTGAAATCCCAAGTGAGAAACATCATCGCCACAGGTAAGTTGTCTCTACTCATATCTTTGAAATTGATGTTAAGTAGTAGACAGATTGTGTGTAAATCACATGATTAATCTAATTCTTTGCATGTTTTTATTTCAGGGCTATTACAATCCAACAATAATACTCAACCCAATGTTTTAGAGCACTAAATAAGGAGGATCGATTGTACCCTTATCCATACTACCTGACTATCTTATTGTATCTGTGAGTATTCTCCCCAAGTGTTGTTCTCAGTGTACTGGAGCAGCAAGATGATCGATGAATTATCTGAGGCGAGGTTTCGTGTTACCCTAGGGAGCTTCTGATATACCCAATGGCACATGGAAGTGTAGTCCGTGCGTGATTTTGTTTAATGCGATACTACTCGAAGGGGTATCCAGAGGGGTTACAAGAGAGTCCAAAAAGCATGACCACCTCTTGTATTTCCTGCATGCATACCTCCCCAAATCCACAAGTTTATGTGCTCAACAATGGATCCCATGGTTTAAAGATGTCAGAACACATCTTTAGCCTAAAAAAATTTATGCAAAAATTGGAGGTATAACTGGCCCTAGAAATTTCTATGATACCACTTGTTATGAACTTGACATACAAGAATAGAAAAATGCCAGAAATACGAAAGAATATATTCATAAACAAAGAAATATCAAATGAATTGAGACAATATACAAAGATATTTTATTATCAAGAAGAATATTACAATGTCCAGTTGCCTCTTTGAAGGGGCAACCTCTAACAGAGCAGAGCTCAATTACAATAAGAATCAATGATTCTTCCCTTACTATATAAGACTATTTATAGCCTAATGACATCCAAAACCCTAACTACTAGTGGTCCCTTGAATAACATAGGTTAACCACTTTATTTATTAAATATGGCCCATTTATAACTAATTGTGGTCGCTTTTCTATAACTCGGGTCAACCACTTACAATCATTATTAATGAAGATAACCACTTACAGGCTTTATTGACTCAACTAACTAACTATGAATATGACTAGGCCCCTTTGCCTTATTACATAAATAAAGGCATTAGGGTTGGACCCTAACAAGTTTAAAAATCCAATACCTACTCCTAATGCTTTTGAAGAGGGTAATTTGGCTAACATCTCCCCTATTATTCAAGTCAATATCTTAAAAAAGTATTGTGTCATGGAAAACATTATCCTCGGAGAATCTTGCTCCCATAAAGAGGTGAGCACTTACAAAGCACTCTTTCAATAATTATGGGACTTATTTTCTTGGAAGTAATCAAATATGCCCAGATTCAACCCCTCGATAGTTGAGCATCATATTGATATTTGGCCAAACACTAAACCTATAAGCCAAAAGCAACGAACCATTCACACCACAAAAGAATCAACCATTAACGACAAGGTCAAAAATCTATATTTAGTTGGTTTTATTTACCCTATTGAGTACACTTCATGGTTTCTAACCATATTTTCGTTAAAATAAAATAAGATACTATACGCATCCATGTTGATTTGCGGGATCTTAATGAAACCTGCCCCAATGAAAATCACCCCACACCATTCATCAACCAAGTCATTCATACATGTGCAGGTCATGAATTCCTCTCTCTCATTGATGACTTCTTTGGATACAACCAAATTTGTATTTACCCTGGCGACTGTTCTAACCCTAGAGACAACCTATGGATGAGAAAAGGTTAGTGCCTAGGACATACTACAAAAAGGTAAAAAACTATGTTTGGTGTCCCATTATGATTATTCAGAGATATTTTATACAGGTAATGTAAAGAACACTCCTTGGATAAGTATATCGTTTCTATATGGTCACACTGTCTGTGAAAATGAATTAGAGTTTAAGTAGGGTGAAAGAATAAAGTAGTGGAATATTTTGAATAGAAGGGTGAAATTGCATAATATTTTATTTTAAACCTTAACAGAAAAGCATGAAAGATTCAGAAAATGAATGTATGGAAATATGGAGCCCAGTTCAGGGTTATTTAATTAAAGTTTACTAGTATTGTGAGCTTTCTTCAAGCAAAGTAAATCTATATTACAGAAAATAACCAACAACTTCTTTACAATTTTTCAAGAGAATAAATACAATTAATAACATAAAATAACAAAGTAACAAATATCATATTCAAAAGACAATTTAAATAAGTAAACACATTACATAGGAATTTTCTTTCTGAAGTAAAAGAATAGGAACCCCAAAAATGGTTACTCAATGTGCTTTTGTAGGAACATTACAATGATGACAATTACAAAAAATGTTAACTGCTATAAACTAAATTGAACTACTTTTCAAAACTACTCTAAACCCTACTCAGTCCTTATGAGGACTCAAACATAAAACTTAAAATAGTTTGATTTAAAATTATCAAATAGAATATCTTTTCTCAAAATGTTTTTTTCCATAATAAGAGATGTGGTTTATTTTCATTTCATCATTTGGGATCCTTGTGTAGGCTCGCTTGAAGAGGATACAGGTTCCACTTCTTTGGTTGGTGATAGTAATTCTCGACATTTTTTCCACACTAACAAATCAAAGCTTGGGCATTTGATCAATCTATCATAAAACATTATAAATTTTTTTATTCAGTTTGTTATCTCAAAATCAAGTCCTGATAGGCTGCTGGTCAGGTTGACTCTAAGTAACTATTTCAAACCAAGCTTTTGACTAAGGCTTAGCCTCCTTAGCCTGAGAGGGCTCTCTCAAAAGGGTTATTGATTTTGATTAATGATAAGATGGCTAACTCTTGTGGTGTAACAACATAGAGAAATATAAAGGTTGGATAAACATTACATAAGTTTCCATTGGGCTTATGGAGTCAATCATACTTTAGTAAACTATGACAATGCCTTTACATAGAAGTCAAGGCACTTAGCATTTAGATATTCAAAACACCACTAATATAAAACCACAGTTCATACATGCATACAGGAAGTCAGAGCACAATCAGTGAATTCTGAGTGATTACACATATATGCGACTATAAAAGACATTTGGGAAAGAACAAATCACACATTCTGAATATGAAAAATCCTTCATGAATCCTGAGAAGAAAAGCAGATGATTTATATTACTGAAAATGGTCTTTACATAAGCTAAAACAGTACTTCTGTTATCAAATTTCCAACCCTCATTACATTGTTGTTTCAGCTATATATAGAATCCTTATTCTAACTAATTCGAGCTTCCTCCTCCAGCATGAGGGGAATTTAATAACTCGATCCTTATCTCTAATGACACCTATCAGCTATTTAACTGACTATTAAATACAAATAAAGTGCTGACTGGAACTTAAAAAAAGTTCTAAATTAACTAGGACTCTAACTCGCTTTCCATGCCATAGTGGCTACTCCTCGTTCTTTGACACCTGGTCCTCTTTAGATTTGGCTGAGCTGGATATTAAATAGGCCATATTGAACTTGAACGCTGAATCCTTATCTACCCCGTGGTATTAGGAGATGTCCCCTGCTTCTCGGCTTCTGTTTTCCATAATTTGCTCGAACATGTAACAACACTTTTCTGAGCCTTTAATAACCCAAGGTATGGAACGTTGCCACGTTTTAGATATGCTGTAGGCTGTAGTGATAGACAGGTGTATCTTTTTCAAAAACTCCCACTCATAATATCAAACTATTTGTCTGCATTAAAAATCATCATCTACAGCAGTTTCGTAGCGCGCTACGAAACTGCTGTTTTTTTAAAACAGCTTGATTTTGACCCGAGAATGTTATCACCCAAAATTCTGATTGCCAAAAACTCCCTTTGATTTTTCATATGTGTAACAGGGATTTACATGTCTTCAAAACCATAAGCCTAAGTAAAATTGACAAAAATTTGGAAAATAACCTTTCTTGAAAAGAAAATTCATTTATCAGGCAACTTGCCCAGCTGTGCCTTTAGGTCTCTAGCAGCTTTCTGCAGTTGATTAATCTCATCTTCAGCTGCTTATATTTGGCTCTTCATGGCTGCCACATAATCTCCTTGAGATGTGATGGCTGCTTTATTTGTGCTACTCTTTTGCCGGGGTCGTGTCCCTTCCCCTGTTTCCTCTGTTCTGGGCAGTGCTTCCTGTACCTGCTGGAATTTTCTGGTCATAGGTCTTCTAGGTTTAAAAATAAATTCCTGGGCTGGCTCATCAAACTTAAGCCTTTTTGAGGCCTTGGTTTTCTTAACACTTTCCTGTGGTGACTGTGTCAAATCAATCTGAATTGGTTTGGACTGCTCTAATTCAATAGCGTGTAATAAATCATTCAGGCTTGCCTTAGACACAGGGCTCTCTTCAATAGCTATAGCTTTACCTTTTTCCTTATTTATTTGGCTTCTTGTCCTTACCCTTGAGACTGCTTCAGATTTACTTGCTTTAGGTACAGTCTTCTTACCCTGAGTCTTTTCCTTTGTCGATTGCTGAGGCTGTTCTTGAATGATTAATGGCTTCACTGGTTTTGGTAGCTGTGGC
>APFE030789022.1:118526-146432 GCA_000404065.3 Pinus taeda
ATGGGCAAATGACATTGCGCTGCGAAATCACTAAAAGACACGGTGACTTGGATAAGAGAAGACATGACTTATGGAATAATGATGAGCGGAGGAAAACCAAAAGGAGTGGAGTATGATTTAAGCTAAAACCTTTAAAACTCCCAATCCTAAGTGAGACAAGTTAAAAATGAAACCGACTTTAACATAGACCTTTGTCATCAAACTAGGGCATGTAATTATATGTATCAAACTTTTAGTTCTAAGTGATAACACAGTTGTAGGTTGGATTCTTTGTGAAGAGGGTTTTGACCAACTATAATAACTAAAAATTCCTCTGCAAATGATTAACAATGGTGGACCCCTTCATAATTTTTGTCTTTTCATGAGCGACATTGATCTTTCTCTTTGCTTCAACTAATGAAGTTTCATATATCTTCCATGGAAGAATATTACCGTACTAATCCCAACATGAGGGCAATCCTACTCTGATTCTTTTATCAAAATTTGAATTGAAGGCCAACAAAGATTCTTTTATTTCCTCCAATTTTGTCTCTGCAGCTTTTTTGTAGATATTATTTTGCACCATGTTGTTTATTTCCAGAAAAATGGATGTTCTATCTTCAATCTCCATCGTTCTTAACTCCTAAGAAGACTTGGCATTTAGGAGATCAAACATTCTTTTAGCTAACTATGCACTATGTTGTGATTTATCTTTGTTGGAGGAAAGCATTTATAAATCCATTACAATCATTTTCCCTTCTGCCATGACCAACATGTGATCCCAAATTTCCTTCACTTGCTAGATGATATCATTTTCTTGATCGAAAAAATGGCCTAATCAACATTTTAAGGATACCACCCGTCAAGATATGTAACTTAGATCTATATCCATTAAATGGTGGTTCCAACTGGTTCTATTGGGTCCAGTTACCCTTTCTCTATATCTCTACTGGCTTATAATATCTTTATTCACTCACCAATAGAGAAAGAGAAATCAAGACGACTCTCTTGCTGCTAGCTTGGAAAGAAAGTAATCCCTTAAGCTGATTTGGGGCTCAACCAAACCACTTCTAATGCTTTTCTTCTTTAATAAGAGGACTTCTAGAAATGCAGTCTTTAAAGTAAATGCAGATTTAACTCTATATTCCCTAATACTATCTCGATTGGATGAAGGATTATTCCTCCAAGCAACCAAGAGAAAGACTAATATAATTAGGATTTTAGCATGAAAAGCTTATGATGAATATTTGGTTAAAGAAATAGTTCATTTAACTAACATTGTAATTACTTATCATGTTATGTTTAAGATACCAATTAATCATAACTAATGAATCACTAACATTAGGAAGTAGTTTACATAATGTTAATGAAAACAACAAATAATGAACCAATAACATTAGGAATTAGTTCACATAACATTACTGGTTATTAAATAAGGATAAGATATCATATTTATGTACTGAAGCTCAGATAGCTAATCTTCAATATAAGAACCAATATTAATAGTAGTGCACAATATAAATTCCATAGACATAATTCTGTTACCAAAAAGGAATGAAATTTGTTATTAAAAATAATAGTATATTTATACAAACTAATCAAACCTACTCTCCTACTCAATACGAGATTTGATCCTCAACAAGCCTCCTCCATGTTGCAAATTTTGTTGATAGAAACAACATTTACAATAGTCCAAACCCTGCTCCTCTTTACACAACTAAAAATTGAAAGATACCAAATCCCAATCACATAAATCACATACCTGTGAAAGAATTTCCTATTCTGATAATGCCTCTCTATTCTATTTTCTACTCTATCTCGTGCCTTTTTTCCCCCTGTCTCTATCAAGGAGATTGTAGTTATACAAATCTTAAGGTGAAATCTTGAAAATAACAACTCCATGTATCTATCAACAACCGAGATAATAAAAGAAATTAAATAAGGTGGTTTTTTTTTGTTTCTGTTGAATGGCAGGCCAAATGAAGATTGCCTTTGTTTGATAAAGTGCCTAGTTTAGCTTGTTGTTGAGTTTGATTTATTTTCTGTTGATAACCACTGGGCATATTATCCAACAAGATCACACTCTTCATGGTATTAGTCCTCATTTAAGATTTCTTTTTTTAACCTCCTCTCTATTTTGGTTTGGTTCTCGACATGTGGCTTAGAAGTTGTTGATTCAATGATATATTCAATTCATCCCAAGTGTTTCCCTATAATAGAGAAATGAAAATTAGCCATTTAAAATGACAGAAAACTCAAATCACATATGAATTTTTATTATGCCCCAAGACTTTTTAATTTTAATTCGGTGGATATAATAGTGGTTAGAGGATGATACACATGGAAAGCACTGAGTGATATTCAAGGTAATCCCATCAAAACTTTTTACAATGCGCACAAACAAAAAAATGTCGATTCTTCGATATTGGGAGGCTGCGATATGGAGTAGATGTGATACCTCATTAAACTCATTTTAAATAGTGTATCAAGTCCATATATTGGAGGTGGTTATATTATCAGAAGTCAGAAGTCGAAGGGGTATGATTATAAGAGATTGGAGAGAGAAGGAAGATGATTATCAGAGGTTGGAAGGATTGGTTCTCAGAAAATTGACGGAATGCCATATGAGAATATCGACAAGATATGAATATCGTTGATTAGAGATCAAAATTTTTAAAAGTTTGCTGAGTTGAAAATATTCAATCTCTAATATGCGGGAGAAGCAGTAATGATGTGGCAGGTGGGTCCTCCCATCGGCTATATTATAATATGGTCGGGCTTTGAGTTATACGAAGTTCAAACCGATTAATAATTTAAATTTTAATATGGTTCGGACTTTGGTCATTTGTTTTATTAAACCATTCTATAAAATGGCTTGGGCTTTGATTTCGAGGATTCTCAAAGGGATTCTTTCGATATCAAAATCTTGATCGCCCATAGCTCTAACATATGGTATTAACATATATGCCACATTTTTTATGATTTAGGCTTAAAGCATAGGTATGACTTGGTATCTGGAGCAATGTAAGGGATAAAAATAAAAATGCTATTTACAAATATAAGTAAATATTTTACAAATAAAAGTAACAATAAAGAAATAAAACCTATAAAACAAAAGGTAAAATACATTACATACATATATTTAGGCCAAGGCAGTGAAAAATATTCAAGCGACATTTAGACGCCATTTACAAACCAAATGATGAGATCAAACGAGTTACAATAGGAAGATAAGAACAGATCGAACTCATTGAAGCAATCTAAACTCTCAAAATAAAATAGTAATATGACCAACTATTCAGTTAAAGGGTCCCCATAATGAAAATTAAGTGAAACATGGCAGGGTTGTGTTTTTACCACAACACATTCCAAATAATTTATCTTTCTTGTATGAGAGACATATTACCTTTTAACTTCTTCTTTATCTCCTTGATTTCATCACAAGTTGTTTGATAGTTTTTTTCATGTTGTGATGCACTTTATTTAGCCATATTTTGTTGTATCTCTTTAAGATTTAACTGCTCCTTTGTATCATCCAATTTTTTTTTTGTATCTTCCACGTTTCATCTTTTGAAATTTTTAGTTCAATCATGACTCTTGTAAGCTTGTTAGTAGGGTCTTTATAGTTTGATTACACCACAATTGTGCAAGCATGTGCATCTATTTTCGCTGCAAGCTTGCATTTAGCTATTTTAGAGTGGTTACCTCCTTATTTCTTTCCAACAACATGGGTTATTAACTCCTCCTCTTTCTCAATTTGAGATACCTTTGGGGCCTTGACATATTTAGTTGCAAGAAATTTCATATTTTTCCTTAATATTTGAATTTATGACCCTGCTCCCTGGAAAAGCTTATGAACAGTTGACTTATCTTAAGGATTTACTCTAAGGTTGATGATTAATTTATTCATCTCTTCATTATGAGTGTGTAAATATTGTGAGTTGGCTTTCTCTAACTTCTATTGATTTATCATTTTCCCAAATAAGGCATCTTCCTTGCTTGATGCTAGTGAAGTTTTACTTGAATGACTGTAAATGAGCTCTCTAGTTTGCCTGTGCAAATTAAATTGAATCAATAAATGAAATATCTTTTTCATTTACAGTCAAGCTTACAATTTTAAATCCATCTACAAAAGAAACTTCCAAATCAGAACGATGTGTGAAAGAAAGGTTCATATTTTTTCTCTCCAAGTCCATGGATGACAACAATCTAGTCTAAAATTCTGAAACTGACTAAGATTCTAGCTGAGTGGCAACATTCTCCCTGATCTTTCTATTCCTCTCTTCAATTTTCTCATAAGACTCCTTCAAGATAGTAAAGGAAGTTTGCCTAGATTCTTCAGGAATGGGAGAGGAAGGTGCACATCTTACTTCTCCCAGCTACAATTGGAAACCAGTTTCAGTAGAAGGCCTTTCCACCAAAGGCTCAAATTCTATTTCTTTTGTATGCATCTTTGGTCTCTTATGACTTTGGGTAGTTTTTGTGTCCATTTCAATAACATATTGAGCTCTTCTTTTTAATCCTTTCTCTATAGGAGGAGGATTTTCAACCTCCATCCATTTCTATGATTGAGGTTGACCACCATTAGCAGGTTTTTCAATTTTAGGTTTGGATTCATGTACATATGGTGCATAAGAATTCTCCACCCTTCTATTTGAAATAATATGATAAGGGTCATAAGACCACTTATCCCCTTGCTAAAACTACATCTCCTAAAGCATTTTCTCTACCTCTTCCACATTTTTCTTGTTATTAACAATAAATGGCCCAACATTCTTAGGAAACTTGAAAATATATCCCTTCTTAGCTGGCACAAAATGAACTTAGTCTACATTTAAAATTTGTCTAATGAATTCTAATGTAAACACCCTCATAGGTACAAAATATGGTAGGCTATAAGGGTGAACTTATGCTCCATATAACCTAATTTCTATATGATCTTTAAATGAAAGCCAATCTCCTACTTTGATATCTCTACTCAATTGTGAAAATGACTAAGCTTTTGGAAAGATACAAGGTGGGGAAGAGTTGTTAATAATGGCATAGACTACTGACATGAAAGAGGCAATAAAATATGAAAATTCTTGATAATTAAGATGACTTCTAATAGCATCAGTCCAACTTATCACTGGTTGCTTCTCCTTGTGAGGGTCCATTATGTTTAGACTTAAATGCCTTAATTCCTCCACATGGACGTATAGGAACAAATAAACCAACAGAGAAGCGACTCTAAAATAACCTATGAGATCAAAATTTAGTAATTGAAAATTGACTAAACCCTCCCAAAATGCTAGTATATATAGAATCACATTAGGTTGCATAACCAAATGACACATTCCTATGGTTGCTTGATCAATAACAGAAGTGTCATCTTTTCCCAAAACCCTGACAATTGCTTGTAAATCTCACTTCTTCAACAAAATTATCTAGAGGGAACAGGTTGGTTCTAGAGACAATTTACTCCTAGGTGGCATAAGGTGGAAAGATAGTTTCGCATAATCCTCTGTAGACAAACTCTGGAAAGTAGCCACCAGGGTTTCTTCAAAAAATGAGGTGTATTGGTCAGATTGTAGATAATCTAGGGCTTGTTCATTACAAATCATTTTTTAGGGTAGAGGGATGAGTTTAACCAAGTAATGTAGTTAGGAAAAGGGTGTGTTTGGGGAACATTTGTGGCTAAGAGACCAAATTTAACAACCCTAGAGGACACTACTGACTGCAATTGACCAACTAGGACACTCTAACATAATTCCATAAGGTTTAATATGAATAGAGGGTCAAAAATATCTTTCTCTATGTGCATGAGTGGAATATGAGTTGCAAAATCCACCATGGAAGTTTTCTTTGACATTTTCAGAAAATTTGACAAAACTATTTGGTGGATAAATGCCTATGAACTATTAGCTGACGTTGGATTTTGTATTGGTGAGCTAGAAGGTCACTAGTTGGGCATTGGTACACTCTAGAACAATCAGCAAATAAAATGACTTTGGCGAGAAAACAAGGTTTTTTAAGTAAACAAGGGGGGGAACGAAATTAATAAATGATGACAAGATTTAAGACATGTTGACATAGTGATGATGTGGAAGGTGATGTGGGATGATAGGTGATGGGCCTCTAAATTAGACATAAATTAAGGCCCTTGCCTCTAATTAGACATAAATAAGGCCCATATGACCATCGTTCAACACATTAAACCTCTCTTTTTGCATTAGATAATGTATTTTTAACTTTAATATGTTCATTAGGATGGTTTATGGGTAATTTCATATTTGTGCCTAATATTATTTATTTTTGTGGAATATTGTGAGAATATTGGGCATATTATGGAGATTTGGAGGAGGAGATAATCTAGGGACCTTCTCCCTACTACAGGAGGATCAATATTGAATAATAAATCAACAATATATTATGTAATTATGGCATAGATTTTGGAGCTCCAATGATTGAGAAAATCTAGGAATGTGTTCCCTGGCATTTAGTGCATATTCCTAGTATTGGGAGCCAAATCCACTAGTCAAGGGATTTTGGTGGGGAAATATTCCTCCTTTCATGGGGAATGATTCCTAATAATTTCGTATAAGTACCAAGTCGAATTTTCCTCTATGGGTTGATTTTTATAAGTATTCTTGTGGGTAGAACTCATTTTTTTGTAGCTCCACTTTCATTTTCTGTAGGGATGTAATTGTATTGATGGAAATAATGAATATTGATGTCATGTTCAGCTTTTAAACATTGGTATCCTTCATAGGACTCTAATTTTCCTTAGGCTTGGCCATCCCAGGAGCCTTAGAGCCCTTTTGTGTCATTTATTTTTCTTCTTTTCACTTCTTATTCACATTTTTGTAGCTCCACTCTATTTCTGCATTAATATTAATGATTTCTTGTTGTAGGATTCAGTTAAATGGTTGAAGTAAGTTATTTTGTAGGATAAAAAGCATAATTTCATAATTGGAACAACTTTTGAAGGTTATAGTAATCATTGAGTTACTTGGATTAGTTTTCTTATTCCTAAATCTAGATTTTTGGAAGTCCTTTGTGGCAAGTAACAGTAAATTTCTGCTATTTTTTAGAGCATGCTAACGAGATTCAATCGATTTGATTCCACTTGAATTAGATCAAAAAAAAATTCTAGTTAATAAAAAAAATTTACCCCATTGCATTTTCACTTGATTAGGTTAGGCATTTGATAAATTTACTAGCTCACTAGTTCTCAAATTTCTAGATTTTAGACTAGTAATTTTCTACTCTTTTTTAGCGTGGGTTAAAAAATGTATATTTGAGTGATTCTACTTGGAATGGAGACCTAAGAAATCATAGTCAATAAAAAAAAATTCCCATACAATTTGGATTTGATTTTCTTGGTCATTCAGTGAATTATAGTTTCCTGTAGTAAATTTGTTGTTTCCTGTAGTACTCTTCCAGCATGTATATACTTGCCAAGATTCACTCAATAAGCTTAGTTATTGTCCCATTGGGTTGAATCAAGACCCCTATGCTATAAATAAATTATTAGGGAAGACTAAAGACCAATTAGGACTTGCCTCTTTACCCATGCAAAACATGTCAGTGATTTGGTCTAATGTACATATTTATGAAATGGATAATACAATGATGATTGTCCCATCCAATGAACTTTGTTAATGGACCTAAACTCTTTGAAATGTAATGATTGAAATTTACTTCATGAGATTTAATTTATGCAATTAGAATATGTTTATTTCCTTGTATTTTATTTCTTGCAATAGGTTAAGGTTTCCATTCCGAGAATTTCATTTTCTGCTATTAGTTTAGGATCTGATTTTATTACATTCACTCCATTACATCATGACATCAATGAGAGGACACATTGTATGCTTCACATATAGAGTCGATATCTCTTAAGTTTGTACAAACCTTGGGTTAATAATTAAAGTTGGTAGCCTTGGGAGGTGCAACATTGTTGTTGCAATAACGAGGCTCATCTCTTTTTGGCGTCGTTACCGAGGAGGTGTCAAAGTATGAATTGTTTTCTTCCCTAGTTTATTCATTTCTTTTACTTTCTACATAAAAAAAAAAAAGATTTTCATTAGGAATATTTCATTTTGAAAATAGAAAATTGCATTACATTACCATTTTTATTCAAAAATAAATAAATTAAAAATACTTCACCAACACCAACCCCCTGCCCCTCCATTTGATCACATGGTGAAGTAAGAGTCACATCACAATTCATTTCTGCAGGTAGAAGAAGAATAGGTGACAAAGAAGGTAGAAGAAATGGATGTAGATGATGAAAATGAAGAAGATATTCTTGCACTCCTCATTTAAGATAGTAATGTCAGTGTGCACATGAAGAACATCCCTCCATGTTTTCTTCCAAAATTTAATGGTTTATGGTTAGAGGATCCAAAAACCATTCTCTTTGAATTTGAAATCCTTTGTAGACCTTATGTTGACTTACTAAACACTCAAAAATTGAGATTATTTTCGGAAACATTGAAGGATAGAGCTCTTGAATGGTTCGTGAGTATAGGTTCTAATTCAATAAGATCATGGAATGATATGTTGAGAAATGGTAACAAGAAATTCCAGTTTAATTTGTCCTTGAATTAAACTAATAATTAAAATCGAATTTTATTCTCATAGCAAATTGTAAATAGTTAATTAAGTTTAATTAATTTAATTAGCATAGGAATTTTGAGTTGGAAGTATTTCTGTAGTCATGTATATGTTCTCCCTAAATTTTAGGGGTCCAGTATGAGTTTAAATTGAGTTTGAAATTAGATCACTCATTTTATTGAGTTAAGCTCAGTTAAATTAGTTCTAAATTGTTTTTGAAACTAATAGAGGACTAATAGTCAGTTGGTGCACTAATCCATCCACTAGTGCTACTCCAGTTAACTGAATATTTCCTCATGAGAAACTCATGCATGTCAGTTCAAAGAAAGGTCCAGTTGAGACTAGAGTGTAGGCACAATGTACTATTAATTGTATTATTTACTGAGTTGTATAGATCATTCATGCAATCAACAATTGAACCTAATTTGGATTGTGTAGTTTTGGATGCACTTGATTCCCATTAATATGGGATATTCATCCATAGGAATTTCTCAAGGAAATATGGGCTTGGAGAGCTGCAGATTTGGCTAAGTGTTGGCCATGATCTTTCTTGTGAGTTAAGAGAGTTGAGCATACTTGTGCGGAATTGTTCTAGTGAGAACAAGTTTTGTATCTTCACTCATATTGCTCATATATGAAATACAGATAGTGGGGTTTTGAGAGGTGTATTTCTCGAGATACATCTTGTGTTTGTGCCATTGATTTATCTTCTTCTTGTTCTTATTGTTTTCATTGATCTATTGCCTTCCGATGGTTGAAAGTGGAAGTAGATTCTTGTACTGTGCTTTAGTAAATTGCATGAGCTTGTGAATCTACAAGATTTTCTACATGGTATGAGAGCTGAGAATACTATTCTAGAGGATATTTCGAAGTATTGAGTTTTGGATTACATTTGAAATTCGAATTTGCAATACATACTTCAGGGTTGGCAGATGGCATTCTACAGTTTGCGGCTCGAGTATTCCTTAGAAGGTAGCTCAACTTTTATAGCCTGGAGGGATAGAATGGAGGCTGTGCTAGAGGACAATGGCTTGAAGGAATTCGTTGATCAAGAAATTCCTAAGCCAGTAACATCAGATGCACATAATTTGACCAAATTGAAGAAGTGTGTGGCGAAGGCAAGGTGGATAATCCTTGAGGGAGTTCGAGACCACATTGTCTTGAGTCTCCATGGCAAGGAAACTACGTATGCTATGTCAAAAGAATTGAAAAACTTGTATAAAAAAAATGGTGACCAAAGGAAATTGGCATTAAAGGACAAACTCGAAAAATCAAAATGGAGAAAGGCGATACTATTCCAAAATACTTGACCAAGTTCACTCAATGTCCTGATGAAGTTGGAAGCGTTGGAATCACAGTTTTTGAGGACGATATGGTGAGTCTTTCTCTTCTAAGACTCATAAAGAGTTGGCATAGTTATCAGGACTTTGTCAATGGTCGGGAGAAGCTACCAGATTGGGAACAACTATGGTCAGATTTGATGGAGGAGGATATAAGGAGAACAATAGGGATGGCTCTTCATCAAAGACTGACGATGAAGAGAATTGTGCCTTCGCAATTAAAGTGAATAAGGGGAAAGGGAAAGCTTCCCATTCCAAATCAGATTCTTATCATGGAGATAAGAAGAAATACATGATGAAATTTAAGTGCTTTCATTGTCATGAGCTAGACCATTTTGCTACAAATTGTACACTCAAGAACTCCAAGAAGAAGTTCTCAGGAGGAGCGATAGGTGAGGCTTTGGCCTCTCAGTTCGAATTGTAATTTTCCATCATTGCATGCATGGTGTCATCAATGATTGGAATTGTATGGTACTTAAACAGTGGAGCTTCATTCCACATGACTGGTGACAAAGAGTTATTCAGTGACCTGGAGGAGAAATATCTCCAGATGCATATCGAGATGGGTGACAATGGGAATTATAGTGTTACTGGATTGGGATGAGTACTTTTCAGAGGGAGCATGGAGCTCCACTTACCTTGAAGAATGTTATGTATGTGCCCACGCTGAAGAAGAAATTGGTATTTGTTGCCATGCTTGAGGATAGAGGCTATGATGTGATCTTCTCTAAAGGAAAGACATTCCTCGACACATAGCAATGGGTCAAGTAAAGAAGATAGGGATTTAGGTTAAGAATATCTATAAGTTGGGGGTAGATGAGTGTGCTTCTTTGAGCACAAAAGCAGAAAGGGTGCAGAGCCAAGATGTTAGCGAGTTGTGGCATAGGAAATTGTGCCACTTCCATCATGGAGCTTTGAAGATACTGTAGCATATCTCTACCTGTCTTCCCAAAGGTACGCTTGAGCAAGTTGATACATGAAAGGGGTGTAATTTTGGAAAATACATAAAGTCTTCCTTTCATGATATAGATAGTCAAGCATAGGTTATTCTAGAGAGAGTCCAATCAGATGTGTGTGGACCATTCTCAATAACATCCACGACCAAGCACAGGTATTATGTTATATTTGTTGATGACTATTCTCATAAACGATGGATATTTTTCATGCAGAAAAAGGATCAAACTCTCACAAAGTTTTGTGAGTTTAAATCATTGGTGGAGAAAGATTCGAGAAATACGTTAAATCTCTATGGAGTGATAACAATGGTGAGTATGTCTCAAATTATTTTAAGAACTTCTGTGTAGCAGAAGGGATTAAATGGGAGTTGATGACACCCCATAACCCTAAGCAGAATTGGGTGGCTGAGAGGAAGAATATAAGCATAGTAGGGGCAGCGAGGGAAATGTTGCATGATCAGGGCCTACCACTACACTTGTCGACTAAGTAATGCAACACAACGGTTTATGTTCAAAACCGTATCTCACATAGGATACTTGAGATGAAGACACCAGAGGAGGCTTATTCGAATAAGGGGCCACATGTTGGTCACTTCAGGATTTTTGGGTCATCAATATATTGCCATGTGACCAAATATGCACGAAAGAAGCTTGAGCCAACAACAAAGTTGGGGAAATTTATGGGGTACAGTGATACACTTCACAACTATCAGGTGTACTTTCTGACCAACAAGATGACAATTGTTCGCAGGGATATTAGATTCGATGAGGAGAAGGTCATGCAAGTTTCCCTTGAGAGGGAGCTTGAGATACATGTGGATGAGAAAATTTTAGATCCTAAGGTTGAGGATCCTCATATTGATGTGGAGAAACCACATGTAGAGGATTCGGGAGTGGAGACATCTACTCAGGCAGAGTCTTTCAAAGAGGGAAGAAATCACACCAGAGAGGCTGACAGATTGTTGGATGATGCATGGGAGAATGTGAGAGCACCCACTTCTCAGTGCAGGCAGAGGAGGTTACTAGAGAGGTGTTGTACCTATTTCCCATATGCAGTCCTTCGCTACAAAAAATACGTCAGGAAACCAACTCAACTAGCCTTTAGCTTCAAGCTAGCCCTTGAACCAAAGGGGGCTCCCTTAGGTGTTACGAGGCTTTGTTTAACGTTCTTAACCTGTCACTGAACAATAGCCTTTGAAGCACAATGGCCATATTTGTGGTTTTAATTGGAGGTGGTTGGCGATCAATGACAATCCCTATCCATGATTTAAGGCCTCTTTCATAGGGTCCCTTTAGAACGTGTCAGCGTCTAGCCAGATAGAATGACTTAGCTTTTCAAGGATTATGATAGAAGAATCTAAGGAGATTCCTAATAATTAAGCAGTCAAACAAACTTCTTAACAACTAGGGAAATTTGGATGCGGGTAGAATATTTCTACAACCCAACAAAATATATTCAAAGGAAATTGAAGGCCAAACTGAAACCAATTCTAAGAGGAGCTATTACGAACAGATAGTCCAATAAGCTAATATCTTTTAATGGATATCAAAAGGCATAGAGAAAAAACTAGTCAAATAGGAGTTATCTTGGAAAAATAGTCCAATAATCTAACCTCTTTCTAAAGGTTATGATTTTACAGGGGATTTCAAAGAAATTAAGAATTATCTACAGCTACCCACACCTTCATATTAATTCTTTGAACACGTGTAGAAATAATATATGAAACACTAGAAAGACATACTAGAAAACACAAAATTATGTCAAACTAGAGCCATAAATATTTCATTAGAAATCCTATAATAGAATCTATTACAAAGTGAAGAGCCTTGATATCAAAATCCAACCCATATTACTTCAATTGATTAAGTATTTATGCAATTTCCTCACAAAATATCTTGATAAAAGTATCAAGAGCTATTATAAATATCTGAAAACTGTATTACAAAAATAGAACACAAATAATGGTAACTAAAACTATTTAAAGAGTTCTGGTACTATCCTTGATTATTTATATTTATAAAGAAGAGAAATTCGAATTTGATTGAAGCTCATATTTGATGAGGTGGCCTCCAAGTCACTATCTGTCTTTGAATTTTTTCCTCCTGAAATTCTAAACAATAGGGTCCTGTAATACCTATGTATCTCCCAAAATATAATAGCTATTAGAAAACTGAGAGAGGTTTTTGTAAATGATGATGTTGGAAACAAAAAAATATTTCATAGTTTGAAAATTCATTTCCCCCTGCTCCGAAACCACATTTGAAAACACTGGCTAAAAATAGGAAAATTTGATAAAACATGCATGCAAAGATTTATCTGAATCCCCCAAACCATAACGTATGTTACAAAACTGAGAACGGTTTTTGTAGAGTAGAATTTATTTATTTTTTATTAATTTATTTATTTATATATATAAATATATATATATATATATATATATATATATATATATAGATATATATATATATTATTTATTATTTATTTTTTTTTTATTTTTTTTTTATTTTATTTTTTATTTTATATTTATTATTTATTTTTTTTTTATTTATTTTTTTTTTATTTTTTTTTTTTTTTTTTCTGAATTAGACTATTCTATTATGTACAAAAGACGAAAATACAAATACAGTCAGGCTTTACAGCGGGAGCCTGCTACCAGAGATAATGGCAGACGGGCTCAACCGTTTGGCCATGCTTACGAATAGGACTCAGAAATTCCCACGCAGGGGAGAACCAAAAACCAAAACAGTGAACAACAATCCCACGCAGGGGAGCGCCACGGAGGATAATTTCTCATACCCAAAAGAACAGCCAACTGTCTCGTTCCAAAAACCCCAAAACACTGACACAAAGACACGTCGATGGCTTAACCAGCCTTGACAGAACGACACATAAACAGACAATGACAAGTGGACGAGGAAACCTGACCAGAGAAGCCAAGAGCCACCACTCGGACATCAATTCCAGGACTGGAGCCGCGAGCTATTCTTCTGTCTCCTCCTCCACTATCGGGCAGGGCCTGTAGTAGTCCTCCTCCAGCTCCATTGTTGTATCTTCCTCAGCCTCTGCAGGTGGGCATTCGCTGCCGTCCTTGTGAGGAGTCAGAGCCTCAACTGACTTTCCTTTGTCTACCTGGGACATGTTGGCCTCATGGATTTCTTCTTTCAGGGGAGCTGGAACAGGCGGAGAGCTGGTGCCTCCTTCCTCCTCAAGTTCGTCAATAAATAAAACAGAGATATGAGCGTTGATACGCGGCCGAGTCAGACAACTATCAAAAGAGAAAATGGCCGAGCCAAAGAAGGGTGCACCAGAGGTGCCAGAGGAGCTGGCTTCCAGGATTTGGGTAGGCCTAGAGGGATGAGTGACGGCAGAGCTGGGGCAGTGACAGAAGCAATGGCAGTGCGGGCAACGACAGGGTGGATGAGTTTCCTCCGCAGCTGGGCATCGCGAGGTCCCCCCTCTGCTGGAGCCCCTACGGCTCAGCATCCGTTGGCGCTCATGAACCATACTGGCGGGGAGGTTTAGGGAATGATTCAGCTGAACAAACAGGTTCGAGCTGTGACAGAACAGGGCAGAGCCTGCATTAACCAAGAACTGGACGCGGATTAACCAGAGATCAGAATGCAGGCGGGCAGGAACGCAGAGTTCAGAATGCAGGAGGCCAGGGGCGCGGAGAGGGCCACTATAAATAGAGCTTCCAGATCTACCTCGGTGGTCGTCCGCCATAAAAGCTGTAGTCACATCCATCATAGAACCGAGAGGGGAAGCGCAGCCGAGAGAGGCCAGAGTGTTAATGCTCTCGGCCTGCCAACCTGTGGCTATTAAAGCCACCGTCCTGGGATGACCATCTCCTCTGCAGCCCAGTTGAGCCTCGCATGTGATGGGCACGTGGTCTTCACGAGACCCCTGTCCCGTCAGCCTTAAAACTTTAGCTAGCACCCGCATCCAGGAGGTTGGCATCATGTTGGACCAGGTGTAGGCATTCTTGAGCTTGTGCATGATTTTTTAGAATGTGAAGAGTTCCTGCCTGTAGAGCAAGTTCGCTTTCCACGCCAATGTTGGCGAGTAAATCAGCTACTTTGTTGCCTTCTCTTCTTGTGTGGTTGAAGGTGATAGCTCTGTTGTTGAGTAATTCCTGCTCCAGAGTTTCCATTGTTGCTTCCAGCCTCCAGCTTGTGGCAACTTTTTTTGCATTTGAACCATTCAGGAGGTGCTTGGCCATGTTGATCAGAATTTGGAAGTCACCTTCGACCTCCAGGGGGATAAGGTTGTTTTGCCTTGAGAGAATGATCCCCTGCCAGATACCTTCCAACTCCGTTGAGTTGTTTGTGTCCCAGCCAATATTTCCAAAATAGATCTGTAAAGGCTTGCCTTTGTAGTCTCAGATGATTCCACCGTAGCCTGCGTTCCCGGGATTGCCTTTCGAAGCTCCATCGAAATTGAGTTTATAGGAATGCTTAGATGGGGCTATCCCCATGGTCTGTCCTATTCTGCGGCTATTGTGTTTGATGGTGTTGGAGGACTTCACGGGAAGTTGTAAATTCCAGTTGTTCCATATGGCTTTCTCATTGTCTTGCATTGGGAGATCGTCTTTGTTCCATGATCTGAGCTTCAAGGTTTCTTCCAGGTTCCCACAAACCTTTCTCCAGATGACATCAGTTGGGGAGTAGTGGTCTTTAAATATCCTTTTGTTACGTTCTTTCCATACATTCCGTAGAAGAAGGCCGGGAAGTAAGCGCCATAGGTGGTTGAGAATTTCAAATTTGTATGGATGCAGTGGCCAATGTCTTAATGTGTTTGGTATATCATTCGGAAGCCTACATCTTCTCTGACTCCTGAAGCTAGCCTTTTCCCATAGTAGATTAGCCAAGGGACAGTCATCCAGTAGATGTTGAGTAGTTTCCTCTTGAGATTTGCAGTTTACACACATGGAGGGGCCATGATAATTTCTTCTTCGGATTTTTTCCCAAGTGAGAATTTTTTTGTGCCCAACCAGCCATAAGAAGAGTGATACTGTTGGCCAAGAATCTAACTTCCAAATTTTGGACCATATTGGATCGATCATGGAGGGGTCAATGCTTACAATTTTGTAGGCTTCTACAGTGGTGAAAGCCCCCTTTGGCCTGTAGCCCCATCGTAAGATGTCTTTGTCCTCTGAGTGTCTGATGCTTCTTCGTTGTAGCTCTCTTTCCAGCTCAGCTGTGAAGGGATGTTCCTCGTTCCTGGTTAGTTCTATACCCTGCTTCCATTTTCGATACCCGAACTCTTGTCCCTGTTCCCAGTACTCCCAAATTTTGTGTTGTTGTTGGTCCTCGTCGAGGAAATTTGAGGGGATATGTAGGATCCCATTGATCTTTGACATTTGGTTCCAGGTGTCCGTCTAGAATCTGGTCGTGCGACCATTTCGGACTTCCCAGAAGTTGTGTTGCTGAATCAGCTGGAAGTGTTGTTTAGCCACATTCCATATCAATGAACCCTGGGTAGTGGGAGTGTAGCATATGAGTTCCTCCTATGGCCTGTTGTTGGCATACTTATCATTCCAGATGATAGCCCAGGGTTTTTCGGGTGAGGAGAGCCATTGCCACCATATTTTGGCACTCATGATTGCATTGTTGTGATTTTGGTCTCTTAGACCAATACCGCCTTTTTCCTTGGAAGTGCAAACAATATTCCATTTTACCAGGGCCCATTTACGATTGGTTGAGGTATTTCCCTAGAGAAAGCCTCTTTGAAGGTCTCTTACCCGCTTGAGGACCCATTTGGGGGCTGCCAAGATAGAGAACAGATATAGCGGCATTGCCTACAATACTGCCTTAATGAGCACTACTCGACTAGCAATGTTCAGGGACCTGTATGTCCAGCGATTGAGACACTGTTCAATATTTTCCAGAAGCCTTCTCCAGGCAGAGTGCTTAATAGTGGAGGTAGTCATGGGGGCGCCAAGATAATTGGACAGAAGAGAGGCAATGGGGAAGCCTAAAATTCTAGCCACAACTGTCTTGACTACTAGCGGAGTATGAAAGAAGAAGATTTTCGATTTAGACTTGTTAATGGTAGCACCAGAGGCCTCAGAGAAATCATTGAGCAGGGATTTAAATCGTGAGGCTTCCTGAACAGAGGGGTAGCCATATAGCATATTGTCATCCACAAACTGCTGATGAGTAATTGCAGGGGAGTTGTGAATGGAGAGTCCTTTGAGCTGCTGAGAGAGATGAGAGTGCTTGATAAGGTGACCTAGACCATCGGCCATTAGGATGAAGAGGAAGGGACAGAGGGGATCCCCCTGCCTAATGCCCCTAGAGGGCCTGAAGGGCTGCGAAGGGAAGCCATTGACCAGAATGGAGAAAGAAGAGGAAGGCAGGAGACTCATAATCCATCAAACCCGCATGTGAGAGAAGCCAAAAGCATTGAGCATTTTTTGAATGTAAGACCAACTAAGTTTATCAAAATCTTTGGAGAGGTCCAGTTTTAAGATCATACCTGGCTGCTTATTTTTATTGAGAGAGTGAATAATCTCGTGTGTTAGAATGATTCCATCTAGAATCTGTCTGCCTTCAACATAGCCCGACTGTTCAGGCGAAATTAGCATAGGGAGGAGTGGTTTCAGCCTATTGGCAATTACCTTTGAGATCACTTTATGAATGACATTGCATAGAGTAATCGGTCTAAATTTGTCTGGTGCCACAAATTCCTCTTCTTTTGGGATTAGAGCTAGAAAAGTGGAGTTAAGAGATGGTAGCAACCAGTGAAGAGTTCTCGATTCCTCCACTACCTCCCAAACCTCGGTTTTGATGGAAGAAGGTTGTGGAGAAGCCATCTCGGCCCGAAGATTTACCCTCTTTTAGTTGAGACATAGCAGTATCCACCTCCTGTGTTGAGATAGGCTGTAGGAGAAGTTCATTGTGCTCCGCATTTATGAGTTTGGGCACATGCTGAATAATTTTATCAATTGCAGGTCCCCTGTCCGTATTCTGCTCTTGATGCACCTCTTTAAAGTGTGTTAGAAATTCCTTCTCGATTTCCTCATGCTGTTCGATTCTTGTTCCATCTTGTTTTTGGAGGAAGGGAATGTTGTTGTTCATTTTGCGTTGCATTGTTGTTCTGTGAAAGAACTTGGTGTTCCTTTCTCCCTCTTTTAGCCATCTAACTCAAGATTTCTGCTTCCATAATATTTCTTCTTGCTTCCGCCTTTGTTCTAGCTGTGAGTGGATGCTCTGTTCTTCCTTCAGAGTGTCATCTGTGTGACCTTATGTTATGATTCTTTGGTGAAGGTTGGCCAAGTTGGTCAATAGATTCTATTTCTCTTTGAATATGTTGCCAAAGGTCTCCACATTCTAACGTTTTAAGTGGTACTTGATATTTCTTAATTTTTGTTGGAATTGATACATTTTGGAGCCCTCTGGTGGTGTGAAGGCTTTCCAAGTGGAGTGGATGAAGTCCTGGCAATTCGGGTGAGTGAGCCAAAAGCCCTCAAAGCGAAAGGGTCACCCCATGACGTTGCCACTGAGGGATATCGGCCAATGATCCAATCCTAAGTGAGGTAGGATGGCTGCCGTGATATCCCCTCCTATCCGAATCTAGTTATCTGAGACTAGGAATCTATCAAGTTTGGAAGCAATATTATGATTCCCGGTTCTTCTGTTACTCCAGGTGTATTTTCCATTGTAGAATTGCTGATCGATGAGAGAAGCATTACTGATGAATTCTTTGAAGGTATTCGATTCCTGATCCAGTTTGTTTCTTCCGCCTATCTTATCCTCTAGATGGGTGATCATATTGTAGTCTCCTCCTGCTATCCATAATGGGTGTTTTCTGAGACTGTTCATAGTTTCTAAAGTGTGAAGAAGCTCGACCTTTGTCCTTGTATCCTGAGGGAAGTACACATTGGTGAGGAGCCCATGCATGTTAGTGCCCAGTAGATGAAATTTTTCTTGTATGAAATGGTGAGAAGCATGAAATTTTGTGAGGGATAACCTGCCCAGGCTTTAGTGAGGATTCTCTCTAAAGTGTCACTGCTGCATTTTGTTTCCTACAAGAAACAGAGTTGAGGCTTTTCAATCTTTATCATATTTTTAAGGATTCTGAGTTTTCCGGGGCCATTTAGCCCTCGTACATTCCATGAGATGAGCTTCATTACTCAACATTTGGGGAAGGTTTGTAG
The DNA here is from genome assembly GCA_000404065.3 of Pinus taeda. Taxonomy (NCBI): domain Eukaryota; kingdom Viridiplantae; phylum Streptophyta; class Pinopsida; order Pinales; family Pinaceae; genus Pinus; species Pinus taeda. The sequence continues at coordinate 137,562 of APFE030789022.1, forward strand.
TACTTTGTCAACTTTGTGTATCTGCCTGAATCTACCAGGATTTTCCCGACTTCTATTGTCCTCTGGAGCTCTATTTTCCGACCTCTTTTTTTGAAATCTTTGGTTCTGAGCCCTCCATCCCAATGGCTTCCTGGCTATATGCCAAGTTGTCTTTGCTGGTATGCTTTTGAGATTACCATTTCTAGTTTATTTAGCTGGAGTTCTGTGATTTTGTCGTAGTCCCTTTTGTGACAAACCATTTCTAGTTGGTGGATATCTAATCCATTTAGATCTATGCTTTCCTATTCTTCCTCCATGTGCTGCACCTGACTTCCTTCAGCTATTACAGGATCCATGCTCTGGGATTGATCTGCGGTGTCATATACATCCATATTTTGCGTTTTCTCTTGTAGCTTTTCGTGAGTGATATTGGGTCCAGTTTCAGAGTCCTGCTAACGTTGGGTCTTAGGGGGAAGATCCAAGGGCGCCGAGTTGGGCTGAACATTACTGGGAGGCTGAGAGAGCTTTTGATTTGGATCCAGAGAGTCAGAGTCTTGGGTTAGAATCTCAAAGTTGTTACTAGTTGAGGGGATTCTAGCAGTATGGTGCAAGGGCTTTTTCCCAGTCTGGGGCTTTTTATGCGAGCGCTTTCGACTTGGAGCTTTGGTAAAACCATCTTGAGATGGGGGATTGGAGGGCTCAGCAGCCTTATTCATGAAATTTAAAGGGCAGTCTCGGAACAGATGGCCATGGGCGTGAAATTTCCAGCATCGGAAGGGAACATGTTCATAGTCTAAGGGTTGGATCCATTCGTTATCATGGTGAGCGAGACTTACCGTATCCGGCAGGGGCTAGTCCAGGCGCATGAAGACGTAGATCCGGGCGTAGGAGGTGTATCGCTGGAGCTTTGTTTCTTCTGCAGCCTTTATGTATTCCCCCAGGTCGTTTCCCATTTCCTTGACCAATCTTTCATCCCAATATTCATTTGGAAGTGAGTACATTCGTATCCAGACCGGAGCCCAAGTCAGGTCTTCTTCGTTCGGGTTAAATCTGGCTACCCAGTCTCTGAGATATAGTCCCGCTGAGTTGAAGAAGTAAGGACCCTCGTCCATGATTTTGTACTTGTCTTCCAAGCAGAGGAAGATGGCTGTAAAAAAACCTTTTGGACCCAGGCGCAGGGTTACATGTCCCTTGGGTTTCCATTTTGCCGCTATCCAACCTCGCAGTGCTTTCTCTGTTGGCCAGAACCCAATGAACTTTCCTATGAGGGCATGATCCCTCATGTATTGGATGTGTTCGTCAATCATCTGACCTGGTAGCTCTATTCTTGGCCTTACAGCTGCAATGGGCTTGCAGGTGTTGGAGGTTATTTTTGGTTTGTCCTCTGCTCTGTCAGTTTTTCCTTGGTTCTCATTTGTCTTGTGTGCTTGCTGACTCGAATCTGTTTTCTTGTTGTTTTCCCCTTTCTGTGCTTTGAGCGCTTCCTCATCTACTAATCCAAAGATGATGGTAGCGTCCTTGTCAGTCTGCATGTCAGTGATTCGAGGGAAGAGCAGCTGCGCTCCCCCCTGTGGTGGATCCATGGTTGTTGCTTCTGTGCCTCTTGCAGCTTTTGGTTGTTGCTGCAGGAGGTCAGGTCCTCGTTGGATGGAGCGAAGGGCAGTGCGGCACCGTTTCGGTGGTTGCAGAAACCCTTGCAGTCGATCTTCAGTGCTCCCCCATTGCGTCAACCATATAAATCATTCTTGTAGAGTAGAATATTAGGAACAAAAATCTCCTCCATTTTACCAAAATTCATTTCTTATTATCCAGAATATTCTCTACAAAAAGGTGAATGAAACAGGAAATTTCTGGAAAATATGCCTTTAAAAAATCATTATCATCTCCCAAATCATAATAGATGCTAGAAAACAGAGGGAGGTTTTTGTACATGAGGATGTTATCAACGAAAACCTCTTTCCATTTTTGAAAATTCGTTCTCATCGGTTTGTAAACCATGTTTTAATTTACTTTATTACACCATTTAATCATGTTTAAATGCATGATTAAGTAAATCAACCAACTAATGAGACTTAAATTTACATTTTGAGGGAGCATTTACTCTTGTAGACCGATTTATTATTTCTAAACTATTAAAACGTATTATATCAACAAATTTAAATTATAGAAACTAATCATGTTACAACATCGACTCTAATGGGGATTGCTTCCCCTTGTGGGATGCAGAGAACTAATATACTAGTTTCCTTTAATGTTGGGCATGGAGTCATACCATAAAACCATCAACCACTGATTTTCCATCCTATGTAGAAATATAACCAATCCCCATGGAGCAATGTTGTCATTTGAATACTCTGCTACTATACACTGCAACCTACAACTGTAAAATGCGACCATATGCCTACACTAATTCGGATACTCTTTCCCATATTACTTCAATTGATGAAATATTTATACAATTTCCTCACAAAATATCTTGATAAAAATATCAAGAGCTATTACAAATATCTGAAAACTATATTACAAAAATAGAACACAAATAAAGGTAAATAAAACTCTTTGAAGAGTTATGGTACTATGCTTGATGATTATTGATAAAGAAGAGAAATTTGAATTCCATTGAAACTCAGATTTGATGAGGTGGTCTCCAAGTCACTAACTATCTTTGAGCTTTTCCCCCCCGAAATTCTAAAAAATAAGGTCCTGTAATACCTTTGTTTGTCCAAAACCATAATAGATGTTATAAAAATGAGAGAGGTTTTTGTAAATGATGATGTTGAAAAAGAAGCCCCTTTCCTATTTAGAAAATTCATTTCCACCTACTTAGAAATCACATTTGAAAACACTGGCTAAAAACAAGAAAATTCTCAAAAATATGCCTTCAAATATGGATCTGAATCTCCCAAACCATAACATCTATTACAAAACTGAGAAAGGTTTTTGTAGATTAGAATCTAATGAACAAAAACCTCCTATATTTTACCATAATTCATATCTGAGTATCCACAATATTTTCTTCAAAAAGGTGATGGAAATAGGAAATTTCTAGAAAATATGCCTTTAAAAAATCATTAGCATCTCCCAAATCATAATAGCTGGTAGAAAAATGAGAGATGATTTTGTACATGAGGATGTGATAAAAAAAATCCTCTTGTCATTTTTGAAAATGCATTCTCGACTATTTGTCAACCATGTTTGAATTTACTTTATTACATCATTTAATCATGTTTAAATGCATGATTAAGTAAATCAACTAGTTAATGAGACTTAAATTTACATTTTGAGGGTGCATTTACTCTTGTAGACCCATTTATTATTTATAAACTACTAAAACCTATTATATCAGCAAATTTTAATTATCAAAACTAGTCATGTTACAACAAGAGGTACACTCGATACATGGCTCTTATGGAAATGTGTTGTGATAGAGCCATCTTCCTTTAAGGAAGTAGTGCAACAACTAGTTTGGGTTGATGCCATGGTGAAAGAGTATGACTCCATATTTTGTAACAATGTTTGGGATGTGGTCCTGAGATCGGAAGAGAAGTTGGTGATGAGCTCCTATTGGCTTTACAAGGTAAAGAAAGCTATTGATGGTAGTGTGGAGAGGCATAAGGCTAGATTTGTGGCTTGTGGCTTTTCACAGGTAGAGGAGATTTACTATGATGAGACCTTTGCTCCTTTTGCAACATACTCATCAACTAGATATATATTAGCACTATCAACATAGATGGGTTGGAAGATACATCAGATAGATGTGAATGTTGGCTTCCTTAATGGCATGATTGATGAAGAGGTGTACATAGAGTAGCCTGAAGGTTTTGAAACCTTTGACCGTGAGTCACATATGTGCCAGCTCAAGAGAGTGTTGTATGGTCTGAAGCAAGCACCTCGTGCTTGGTCCACCAGGATAGATAGCTACTTCACTGGGTTGGGCTTCACAAAGAGTGAAGCGGATGTGAACCTATATCACATAGTGGTGGAAGGTAAGTTGTTAATCATTGTACTTCAGGTTGATGATCTCATACTAATAGGTGATAATCAACTGATCAAATATTGCAAGGAGGACCTTACAAGAGAGTTTGAGATGAGGGACATGGGGCTCATGCATTACTTTCTTGGCATGGAGGTATGGCAAGGATATGGGGAGTTGTTTGTGTCTTAGGGCAATTATGCCAACGAGATACTCAGGGGATTCCACATGGATAGCACCAAACCCGTGGAGACTCCTCTAGCAGGTAACTGGAGGAAGGAGGATTCTACTTGAGGGGAAGTAGTGGAAGCTACTATTTACATGCAACTTGTGGGTTCCCTCATGTACTTGGTGAACACATGACCAGATATGTGCTATGAAGTTAACCAAATTAGTCAAGTGATGGTTAGGCCTACCAGGCTATATGGGAAGGCGGGAAAGCATGTGTTGAGATAACTTAGGGGCACTTATCAGTATGGATTATGGAACAGACGAACAAAGGGACTGAAGCGTCAAGGCTTCACCGATGCAGATTGGGCAGGGAGTTCATTCAACAGGAAGAGCACATCAGGAGGGATCTTTAGTATTGGGTCAGCGACAAATTCTTGGTACAACAGGAAATAGAGATCGGTTGCACTTAGTTCGGTAGAGGCAGAGTACATAGCTATGAGTCAGGCAACATGTGAGGCCATCTAGATGAGGAAGGTATTAGTTGGCTTGTTTGGTGAGCTGATGGATCCAACTGTGGTTTACTGTGATAATTAGAGTTATACCAAACTCCCTGAAAATCCAGTTTTTCATGATCAATCCAAGCATACTGATATCTGAGATCATCATCTCAGAGATTGTGTGTTGAGGTGGATTATGCTTTTAGAGTAGATTCCCATGAAGGAGCAAGATGTTGACATTTTGACAAAGTCATTGTCAAGATGTAAATTCGAGTTTCACAGAGACAAGATCGAGGTAGTTGATAATCCCTTTATTGTTGAGAGGGAGTGTTGACAAAGGAAAACAAAAAATTCCAGTTTAATTTGTCCTTGAATTATACTAAGAATTAAAATTGAATTCTATTCTCATAACAACTTGTAAATATTTAATTAAGTTGAATTATATTAATTTTCTTAGGAGTTTCGAGTTGGAAGTCTTTATGTAGTCATGTATATGTTCTCCCTAAATTTTAGGGGTCCAGTATGAGTTTAAATTGAGTTGGAAATTAGATCGCTCAATTTACCAAGTTAAGTTAAGTTAAATTAGTTCTAAATCATTTTTGGAACTAACAGAGGACTAACAATTAGTTGGTGCACTAATGCATCCACTAGTGCTTCTCTAGTTAATTGAAGATGTCCTCATGAGAAATTCATGCATGTCAGTTCAGAGAAAGAACTAGTTGAGACTAGAGTGCAGGGACAATGTACTATCAATTGTATGATTTACTGAGTTCTATAGATCATGCATGCAATCAGGAACTGGACCTAGTTTGGATTGCGCATTTTTAGATGCACTAGATTCTCATTAATATGGGTTATTCAGCCATAGGAATTGCGTAAGGAAATAGGGGCTTGGAGAGCTAAATAATTAGCTAATTTTTTCCAAGAACTTTCTTGTGAGCTGAGAGAGTTGAGTATGCTTGTGCAGAATTGTTCTAGTGAGAACAAGTTTGTATCTTCACTCATATTTTTGATATATACAATATAGATAGTGGGGTTTTGAGCAGCGGATTTCCCCAGATACATATTGTGTTATGTGCCATTGATTTATCTTCTTCTTGTTCTTATTACTTTCATCGATTTTTTTGCTTCCGCTGGTTGAAAGTAGAAGTAGATTCTTGTCCTGTGCTTTAGTAAATTGCATGAGCTTGTGAATCTACAGGATTTTATACATGATATGCAAAAGATATTTCTAGAAAAATATAAAACTCATGATCTCAAGGAAGAAATATTTCAAATGAACAAAAAATAAGATGAGAGTCTTAAGGATCTAATAGAGAGGTTCATGTATAACTTTAAGAGGGAAAAACTACATCATTTAGGATCTGACACACTAAAACCCCTCTTACTTAGAACAATTAGGGATGAGTGGATTGATCTCCTTGCTATCATGAGTAGAGAAGATGTATACCAATTATCATTTTAATAAATTTGTGAAACATGCAAACACATATTAAGAGGAAGGGAAAGAGTAAGTAAATCACCATCAAGATCGGTAAGTCAAGATAAACTTGGAAATTTGTTTGATGACTTTAAAACATAAATTCTTATCAATATAACCAAACAAGTAGAAAGGTTAAGAATGCAAGATGAGAAAAAAAGGGATGTTGATATTTGCATTGTCCATGAAAAAGCACATGAAGTTAAATATTTCCCCTCATTAACAATGTTTAAGGAATTTTACCAAGAGGACAATGGAGCAAGTCAATTTCCAATGAAGTTATCTTATGTAGCTCCGAGAGGACCATGGCAGCCTATTCAACCTGATATGATGCAAGAACCTAATTCAAAATTTCATGGTTATGCATATCCAATTCAAAGTAATTGGAACACACCCTTTCCTTGGAAATATTGCCCATCTCAACCCCAAAACCAATCTTGGAAACAAGGTTGGCAAGGAAGTTATGGGATCCATCCACAATATCCTCCATACCCAGCTACATGTTGTCCCTACCATCCACCTCCACCACAACCACAACCCCAACCAGATCCATATCAAATATCCACTCCCACTCAACTACTTGTACCACCATTTCCAAACCCACACAATGAAGTAGCTCAGCCCACTTATAATGCTCAGGTACAACACTTCCAAACATCTCCTCTTGATCTAAATGGTATTCATCTTAGTTTAGGAAGAGTATTCCAAAAAAGAGATTCTCTTGATATCATTGAAGGACCACATCCAGAAGAAGAAGACTCAAATGTGAATACCAAATGATCATGGGCTGCATTTGATGAAGAGCAGACAACAAAATTAGAGATTGAAAAATCTCCCTCACGGTTACCATCAAATCCTCCATGTGTTCAAGAGAACAATCAACAAAAAGAGGAAGATTTGAATTTCATGGAAGAAGAAGACGTCCAAGATGATCCAAATCAACAAGTGGACCCGGGGCATCACAACTATGGTTCTAGACAGCCACTAAGTTGCAACAATACTCTCTTCTTCAACTATGCTTGATCTCATCTCAATCAAAGCATTTGGTCTCTTACATCTAGGTACATGTCAAAGAATATGTTTCGAGCCTACATATGATTTTATCTGTCATCCAATTATGTAAGTGGCTCCATTGGAAGTATTCCTACACTTGAAAATGATTTTGTTTTTCAAGTAGAGTAGGATAGGACAATAAATAAACATTGAAAAATAAGAGAAAAAAATAAAATCTCAGGTGAAAACCTCCTTTGATGTGCCTGAGGTTGGCTCATTGATTGAAAACCTCCATGAGGTAGTCAATGGATTGGAAAAAGGAGAAAAAGAAAATATCCTAGGTAAAAACCTCCTTTGAGGCACTTATGAAGACTGACTTGTTGAAAACCTCATTGAGGTGGCTAGTAGGCCTAGAAGAAGAAAAAAGGAAAAAATAAAAAATATTTTCTCCATGTATCTCTCTGATGGATGCAATTTGTCTCTAACATATGCAAGCAACAAAAAAAGTTGGCACCAAAAAAAATGGTCAAAATTCTAGTCAAAGGATGTTATGAAACCAACTCATAAAAAGATAGAAAAGATAGATCAACGCCTTAGAATTCAGCCTCTTCGAGGGGCAGCCTCCTTTACATTACACAAATGAATGATTCTTTGATGATTCAAATGACAAAACCTCCTTTCTATATATAGGAGTCCAAGGAGTCACAATATAACCCAGCCAACCTAACAATAAAATATAAAGGCACCAAAAATAACAAAGAGAGGGATTCTATGGGCATAGTAAGAACAATATAGGGACAATAGGGGCACAACAATATTAATAAGGGATACAAATACAATAGTAATGGGGTAATCACTAATATTATAGGGACCTAACATGCCCCTCTCCTTCAAAAAAAGTGTTGTCCTTAATGCTTGAGAGTTTTGGATGCTTCTGTATAAAATTCTCATCCTCCCATGTGGAATCTTCAGCAAATAAGTTCTTCCACTTGATAAGATACTCTGAAATTGATCGATTTCGTAGCTGTCGAGTTATTGTTTATGTGACTGCTTCCAGTTCCAATATAATTTTTCCTTCCTCGTCAAGTTCTGGCAATATTGTTTGAACTAGGAGCTTGTCGCCTATAACCTTCTTTAAACTTGAAACATGGAAAACTGGGTGCACTTGAGAAGTTGTAGGAAGCTCCAATTTGTATGCCATAGTACCAATATTTTACAACACCTTGTATGGACCATAATACTTTGGTGATAATTTATTATCCTTCTTAGCTTGCTTGAGGGACATTTGTTTATATGGTTGTAGTCGTAGGAATACCTAATCACCTACATCAAAACTTCTTTCGTTGCAATGTTGATCTGTCTGTTGTTTCATAGACTATTCTGCACCAACACGAGGTTATCCTTTAAGAGTTGGAGGACTTGTTGTTGATGCTAGATGTGATGTTCCACTGTTTGAACCTTAGAATTTTCTCTTAAATATGATGTGATGGTGGTGGTTGATATCCATAAAGTTCCATAAATGGGGTCATTTTTGTTGCTGTATGGAAGGAAGTGTTATACCACCATCCTGCCAGAGGCAACCATTTAACCCATTGTGTTTGTTTATCAGATACAAAGAAACGAAGATATCCTTCCAAACATTTGTTTACTATCTTAGTTCTCCCATCAGATTGAGGATGATAAGATGAGATATGAGCTAATTGAGTACCAAGACAAGAAAATAATTCTGTCCAAAAATTTCCAGTGAAAATGGGATCTCTATCACTTACAATAATCTT
>APFE030789022.1:147353-211565 GCA_000404065.3 Pinus taeda
CTTGCTCCTTTTCTTCTTCCTCTTCACAATCTATGTAGAATAATTTCTTCTCAGCACACTTATGACCTTTAGTGTATTTGCTATCACAACTGTAACAAAGCCCTTTTTCTCTTTTTCTTTCCAATTTTTGTGGTGTCAACCTTATAGGTTGTGGAAGACTAGGGGCAACAACACATCCATCTTTATAGTTGTGAGTGGTATGCTTCCTGGTTGCCATAATTTTGCTTTCCATTTTTCTTGTTAACTTGAATGCCTTCTCTAATGAATCAAGTTCCCAAAGGTGAACATCATGTCAGATATTATCCTTTAAAGTCCCTATGAACACATCAATACTATGCTCCTCTAGAATATTTTTTACCCTTATGTTCAATTTCTGGAACTCCTCAATGTGCTCCATTATTGAACCCTTTTGTTTGAGACTTATCAATTGGCTAAAAAAGTGTTTCTTTTTGTATCCTCAAAATGTGTTGTCAATTCTTCCATAAAAATTTCCCAAGTGATAATTTTTTTACGAGAGAAAAGCCATTGATACCATACAAACTGATTTGGTTCAAAATATAAAGTTGCAGTACGTACCTTTTGTGTGTTTTGCACATTATTGAAATCGAAAAATTGCTCCATCTGTAATATCCATATTGCAGGATCCTTACCATCAAACTTCCTCGTATTTATTTTTGGAATATGGTGGGTCTTCGATCCAACATTAGAGTATATGAAATCATTATTAACATTTATTTTGTTGGCATCATGAGTTTCCTTTGCTACCCTTTCACCATTAGTAAGTATTTCTTGTAGAAAATTTGTCAAATTTGTCTTCAAATCTATCTTCAAATCATCAATCTTAGCTTCCACACCATTCATCGTAGCTTCCACACCCTTTATCTTAGATTCCACGCCATTTATCTTAGCTTCTGTTAGCTTTTGTGAGAGTGAAATTTGTTGCACTTGGTCTTGTAATTTTGATATATCATGTAGCATTTCTTCCTCGTCTTCAGGAGTCATGCTAGAGCTTTCAGGTTGCTCACTAGGTGTTTTCATTTTCTTTCCTCGGGGCATTAGTTACTGATAATAATTATCTACTATTCCCTTTTAATTCCTTCAAAATAATTTTTCAAACAAAGCTTAAGAAAAAATTTATAAAACTCTACACACCATTTTTTCACTTTGTAGGAGCTCGATATTGCCTTTGATGTATCTCTGTAATTTAAAATCATCCAGTTTTGAAATTGTGATCTACAGTAGCCCTCTATCTCCTATTTCCAATGCGACTAGTATGATCCTAATTGGATTCTCCAAGGAAGAGTTATGCCAAATCTCCCGCAGTGACCTGATTATAGACTAGTTCAATAGAGTGAACTTGTACGACATGCCACGTGTCCCTATTTCGACCTTTGGCTCTAAAAAATATATACAAGAAACTACAGTCTGTCCTCTTTCTGTACCTTCTTATGAAATTTCAATCCGATGCTCAGAGAGAAAGTTATGACGATTTTCCCCAGGTCACTTGTTTGGAATGTAATTTAGGAGTCTACAAAAACACCAACTTCCTCAGATCATATCTTCACAAATATAGTGTGAAAAGCTCTGAAATTCAGACCCGAGGTTCAAGGTGATTTCGTCTCAAATGGTTTTTTTTTTCGCTTCTGAAATGTTGCAGAGAAAAAATTATAGCGAAAATACCACGATGACTTATATGGAGCACCGAAACCCTAGAATCCAAAGCTCTGATACCAAATTTTATGAAACCAGCTCACAAAAGATAGAAAAGATAGATCAATGCCTTAGAATTCAGCCTCTTTGAGGGGGAAACCTCCTTTACATTACACAAATGAATGATTATTTGATGATTCAAAATGAAAAAACCTCCTTTCTATATATAGGAGTCTCAAGGAGTCATAATAGAACCCAACCAACCTAACAATAATAATGTAAAGGCACAAAAATAACAATAGAGGGATTCTATGGGGCACAGTAAGAACAATATGGGGACAATAGGGGCACAACAATATTAATAAGGGATACAACTACAATAGTAATGGGGTAATCACTAGTATTATAGGGACCTAACAAAGGAAGTCAAACTTCGACTTTCTCCTCCTTTTCTTAGATGCTCCAGAAGGACCAAGGCCATGCCAATCCAACACCCTCGTCTATTTCCACCATCCACCCATCATTCCAAAGTTTTTCCCATTCATTTTCCTTGTTGTCCTAAAATACTACAAGAATGCTCTGTTTTACTATAGGAAACATAAATACATAGACAAAAAAATATTTTTGTCATATCTTGAAAAGCACGCATCCATTTTCCAAGATGTTTCAAGTGGAGATGCTTATGGATGATGGTAACATGCTCAAGCGGTTTCAACAAATTATAGTGTACAATTCTTGAGAAATCAGCCTCCATCGCCTACAACTATAGTTTCATTTTCTCAATATTCATGCATCCATTTACAAATCTGTTTCATGGGGAGATGCATATAGATGATGGTAATATGCCTAAGAAATTTATGAAAATGACAATGCATGGTGTTAAAGAAATCGACCGCCATCAACTTCAACCATTTTTATTTTTTCTCAATATTCGTGCATCTATTGGCCAAATTGTTTTATGGGAGGTGCATAAGGATGATGGTAACATGCTTAGAAAATTTCAAGTCAGCTTTGTATACCATTTGGGAGATATGGTTTTGAACAGGATGCTACAGGGTTTCCTGTAGTACTACAAGATGTTCTGGTTTACAACAAGAAACAAGTTGAAAGTGATAGGAAGGTACAGAAGGTGAAATGAAGTGTGGAGAAGGTGTTAATGGTGGAAGAAGGTATAGGGAAGATGAACATCACCCATGGTCAAGCCCAACACTACAAGAAGGCTGGATTTGACTAAGATAACTTGCTCATGGTAATTGGAAGATAGAGGTTTAGAATCACCAAGCTATGAACACCTGTGCAAAAGTAAAAAAAAGGAAATTATCACCTCTAAAGGACCATGAATCGATCACCAACTCAGCAACAACATGCATGTCTCTCCAATAACCATTAGGTAGGTACAGGTATGCAATATTCTTAACCTCTTCTCTTGAGCATATTATAGTTAAAAATTTGTTGCCAATGCATGAGAAATGAGGTTTTATAAGCTAAGGATGGGTCAGCAGTCTTGACCTCCTTTAACTAGTTAATTGCAACTCACTCCTTCACTCATGCAATGTGGAAAAGCCAAGTTAAGAAGGGTGATGATTTCAAGGAATGGGGACAATAGTTAAAAGAATAAATTGTTGCAAAGGCCAAATCACCACAAAACTCCAACCCCTCCATCCAATTCATATCCACTATTTATCCATCATTCATCCATCCCATTTCATAAGAAAAAAATTAATATTTTTCAATAACAAACCCTACACTCTATCTCACCCTAAAAAATTCTTGAAGAAAACACAAACAACACATCCTCTCCATTTTCACGTACGTACGCTACTCCCTCTAAGCCCTAGCATCATCCTCCAACTCCTTTACATCATTTCTCATCACTCCCATACAGTTAAAACACCTTGAAAGAGAAGGAATGATTGCTAAAGGAAGGTATAATGTTGCTACAACAAGGACAAAAGGAAAAAATTGTGTTAAAACCCAAAATGGTAGTGCCTAAGTGAGATCTAATCAAAACAGAGAACTCCAAGGCCATTAGGCAATTATCTAGGCCAAAAGAGAAGAAGAAGGTGACAAAATGCAAGAAGACATTCACCATCAAAATAGAACTCAAACTGCAGTGATGAAAAGAGGCTTTCCAAGGGGTATCTAATCTCTTTATAGCTTTTGTGCAAGTCCTAAAACATATTACAGAAAGGGTAGAAAGGCATGGAGGTAAAGTTGAGGGCCTACCCTAGGCCCAAACAATCATTTTTTGCTCAAAGCAAGTTTAAACAGGTTGCTACAGGGCTTCCTGTAATTACTATAGGATGCTACAGGGTTTCTTGTAGTTACTACAGTAATTACTATAGGACATCCTATTTCTCATCTAAAGGCGTTTTCAAGGTTTCATAGGTGTCCAAATGGTGGAAAAATGTAGCATAACATTTGAAAAGGATGTGGAATACCTTGCCAAACTGAAAAATAATCAAGAACCCATCTTGAATTAGGTGAAGAAGGCATGCTAATGGCCTCAAGAAACACTGTCAATTTTTCTATGCACAAATAGTTTTGGAAAAATGTGTGAAAATCAAATGAAGGTTTTAAGGGAGAGGATATGAATGAAATGGATCTACAAGCCAACAGAGTTCACTTGCAAAGAGGAAAGTTTATTTTTTTTGCTTGAAAGATTGGTAAACAATCATGAAAAGAACAACTACTTTTTTGTGCTTGTCGTTGCAGAACTTACAACCAATATTATTAAGAAAAAGGACTAAGGAATGCACAAGAGATAGGCCACCAGGGCCATGAATGAGGCACAATGAGGTCACTAAGTTGTGTAGAGGATGAGCAACACTTTCAGAAATTAGACATAAATTAAGGCCCATGCCTCTAAATTAGACATAAATTAAGGTTGATATGACCATCCTTAAACACATTAAACCTCTATTTTTGCATTATATAATGTAGTTTTAACTTTAATATGTTCATTAGGAAGGTTTATGGGTAATTTCATATTTGTGCCTAATATTATTTGTTTTTGTGGACTATTGTGAGAATATTGGGAAGATTATGGAGATTTGAAGGAGGAGATAATGTAGGGACCTGTTCTCTACTACAATTGGATCAATATTAAATAATAAATGAACAAGATATTATGGAATTATTACACATATTGTGGAGCTCCAACGATTGAAAAAATCTAGAAATGTGTTCCCTGTCATTTAATGCAGATTCCTAGTATTGGGAGCCAGATCCACTAATCAAGATATTTTGGTGGGGAAATCTTCCTCCTTTCATGGGGAATGATTCCTAATCATTTTGTATAAGTACCAAGTCTAATTTTACTCTCGGGGTTTATTTTTATTAGTCTTATTGTGGAGAAAACTCATATTTTTGCAGCTCCACTTTCATTTTATGTAGGGATGTAATTGCATTGATGGAAATAATGAAGATTGGTGTCATGTTCAGCTTGTAAAACCTCATCTCCTTCATAGGAATTCGATTTGCCTTGGGTTTGGCCATCCTAGGAGCCTCAGAGCCCTTTTGTATCATTTACGTTTCTTCTTTTCACTTCTTATTCACATGAATCTCTTGTTCTTGTTTTTTTTCCTATTTATGCATTTAATATTAATGATTTGTTGTTGTAGGATTAGGCTAAATGGTTGAAGTAAGTTATTTTGTAGGATAGAAAATATCATTTCATCATTGGAACAACTTTTGAAGGTCATAGTAATCATTGAGTTACTTATGTCTTATGTCTTTCATGGTTTCGCCCATATCATCATTGCATTCCTTAATGATCGTATCGCTCACACCAAGTGTCACTGAACCCATCTTGAAGAGCTTTGCACTATCTTCCTCTAGTGTCACTAATATAATATATGTTTGAATCCCCTTAAATGAATTTTTTGTGTTCATACCAGTTTTTTATTGGGATATATTATTTCCCAACACAATATTTGGGTGGATCCATTAAAAGTTAAAGCCATTCTTGAACTATCCCTTCCTCAAACTTGCCTGTAATTAAAAAGCCTCCAAGTTAAAGCCAATATCATTCACTTATTTATTATAGATTATGAAACCCAAGTGCATGGTTTTCTTTTTATTTTGCACCAAAATATCCTTTTCTATTGGGACGATACTTCCCCAATGATCGTTTGACACGCTTAAGCAAGCTCTTGTTTCTGCCCCTTTAATATATCCTCCTAATTTTCATCACGATTTAATTTTGTATGTGACCGCTTCTGATTGGGCCACCGTGAATGTTTTAGTTCAGGAGGATGATTCCAAAACATAAAATATTGTTGACTATATTATCATAACCTTATCTAGACCAGAACTACAATATATTTGGAATGAAAATCTTGCCACGACTATTGTATTATCTATCCAAAAGCTTTACCACTATATTATTTTACACACCACATAATTCATGGATAATTATAATCCTATGCAATACATCTTATGACAATGCCTCCTTAGTGACAAGTTCGCTCGATGGGTTTTTATCCTGTACGAATATGATTTGGAATTTACAACCCCCAAGAGTAAGAAAGCTCTTGCTATTGCTAATCTTATCACCACAATGTCGAGTAGCAGTATGTCCCCTGTGTTGAATGACCAATTTCCTAGTGAACATATTTTTTAGATATCATCAGACAATCCATGGTACAATGATATCTTGATATACTTTCACATCTAGAATTTTTCACCCCATCTTATGCACGATGATCATCATAGAATTCGACATCACACCCATAAATTTCTCCTCATTGGAAATACCTTATATCGTCCAGGAAGTGATAACATATAATGATGTTTCCTCTCTCATCAAGAGGTAGAGTGGTATATTAACATTTTTCATAGTTGTGCATGTGATGACCACATATCTAGCATGTCCACCACCTAAAAAAGTATTTGTGTCAGCTACTTTTGGCCCAGCTTATTCAAATATTACATTGAAGTAGTCAAGCATTATTCAAGTTGTCAAAACTTTTCACACAAAATGTGTGCACCACCAACACCACTCCACCCAGTTATCACCATAAAACCATTTTGTAAATGGGGGATTAATTTTATTGAGTGCAACCCTCCATCTATCATCGATCATAAATATATCATTATGGTTGTTGACTAATTTACCAAATGGGTTTAAGCCATGCCAAAATTCAATTGTTCCAGTGACATGATAGCCTAATTTTTCTTTAACCATGTCATTGCATGATTTGGTGTCCTCAAGGAACTTGTTTCTGATAATGCAAATGAATTTGAGAATGAATGCTTTGAGCAACTGTCAGAATTACTCGGATTCAAACTTGATTTCACTACTCCCTTTTACCCACAATTGAATGGGTAAGCTGAGGTAGTCAAAAAAAATTCTCAAAACCATTCTCCAACATACCGTTTGATAAATATCAGTCCAATTGGCATCATATGTTTTTCTCCATTCTATGGACATACAAAACCACCATAAAGACAACCATGGGATTCACCCATTTTCAATTGGCTCATGGCCCACCTTTCCCATTGAATGTGAAATACCAACACTGCAACTTGCAATTGATCTCCTATCAAACATGTCCCCAACTGAGCAATGATTACTTACCTTGGAACAATTAGATGAAAATCGATGTGTTTTGCTACATCAAAATGAAGATATGAGGCATTGTGTTTCTAGGAAAACTAGTGTCTTTTCGATCGACTATCCCTCTAGGATTGGTATCTATCCTAGAAACAAACAATTTAAGCAATTTGGGATTTCTTCTATGTATGATAGATAAGGGAGAGGCAAAGGAACCAACCTGGATCTTCCGCTTAACTCGTTGCTTGATCTCTCTCCCCCTTGACAGAGCTTGCAACTCCTCTCCTACTTATTCCGCTTGGAGAACACCTGTACAAAACACCATCAAAGCATATTGATCTAATATATCATAAGAATTGGAGAATTAGAAATACAATGAACCTACAATGGCATTCACAAATAATAAAATTCACAATTGCATAGCTGTATGGAAGAAAACTCAGAGAAATTTATTAAATAGAAGGGAGAATTACAACTCAACTTTCTGATCCAACGTCATCCTCCCAGCGTCAAAGCCCTCTTCACCTCATGAAAAGCAAGATCACACCAACAATACAATGCTCTTTCTTAAAGCCAAACTATCAGCACTTCCTAGCAAATTACAAAATTCCAGCCTCCAGATCTCTCAGATGGGGGATCCATTTATAGATGTGTGCAAGGGTGTGAGTCATCTCTGGATTTTTGATTAGTGTCATTCCACTTGTTTTTTTTGGTTCAACTTGGATATTTCTTGGATCTCTTACTCATCCTTGGGAAAATTCAGAGAGGCAAGTGTCATAGGAGAAGTTTCTAGAATATTCCATGAGAATCCACTTAGCAAACTGTTTTAGACATTTGTCCATTCTCACTCATCACACCCTATAGAAGGCCTCTTCAGTATGCATCATACCTGGCTAGTGTAGAAGTCAGTATGCATCACACCCTGACAATGGAGCAGTCAGTATGGTCCTATTTTGGCCAATTCTGGATGGTTTTTCAACTAGAACTTTTGGGGAATGATGTAATCAGTTGACCATGATCCTTTAGGGTATGAAGCAGCACTTTTAGGGGTTAAAGAGCCCAATTTTATCAACATATAAGATTTGGGTTGAAGTTCCCAAATATGTCTATAACAGTTGCCCCCTAAAGCATGAAGTCGTAAATCTTTTGATGTCGGGTGAAATGCTTTGTCATGAGGATTTGAGGTTTTCGAACTGGAAGGTGACCTGTATAAGATACAATACATACATCATTATAATATAATTTTTCATGATCTAGCTGAGGTTTTCATTCCCATACTCAGCTTTATAAATTCTCATGTACATAGAATGGATAATCGTTCGTGGTTGCAGATTGGTGATTCTTCATATGTAGAGTCATCATCCCTAGCTTCGATGACCATATGTGCAGCTTCTGTGTACATTTGATGTCTTTATATCCCTGAATATATCGCAGCCCGAATGGATGAAACTAGATCCAGAGTCTTCAATCTAGTTCAATATTCACCTGATGTACAAGTCGATCCATGTGAAGAGATGTTCTGAAGTCGAACATGGAAAGGCATCGCCTGATTACCAACCAATAATGTGAGTTGTTAACAGATGCGATAGGAATCACCGATAATGATAATTACCCTCAAGGTACTACAGTACAATTGACGTGGTGTGAATGTATGATCCGATGTCGAACACCACAAAAAATCTTTTGGTCGAAGGCCATTGATGTCAACCTGTTGCTGGAAGTGAGAAACGTGCCATTGAGGCATGCAAGCTTCAAAGTACTGAAAGGGTTGTTTCTAAGTTAACTTCTTGGATAATGAGCTGAAGTCAACAAGAAGTGACCCATCATAGGAGGGCCTTAATGGGTCCCACATCTACGACAAAAAATGAAGCGAATGATTTTCTGGAGGTGAAAACGATCTGATGACACAAGGTTTAGGAATGGCAATCATGAAAAATGAAGGGTGAAGGTATTACAGTCGATGAGGCATTAACTAGATTGTGGTTTCTCAACTGAATGACTTTTCTTGAACATATCGGCGACACTGAGATGGATTGGTAGCATTAACCCCAACCGATGGATGGTGTGGAAGACCAATGGTGAAATGAACGGTGAATGGAATAACCCAACTTGACTCAATCATGGTGATGGAGTGAAAGTGTCATGTTCAAGAGTGATCTGCTACCATAAAATTCTTCAAGTTTTCTTCCCTTTTTCCCTAGTCATTGTTGACTAGTACCTCTTTATTTTTGTCAAGCTTGAGGAGGATAAAATATGCTTGTTCTATAATTTTCCCTTCAGGCAAACCTGTCACTATGTTTTAGTGAGTCTAGGGACAATGAAACTCGTTCTTGTCTAGGTGGACAAGTTTGTCGCTATTGTTTTAACGAGTTTAACGACAAGGATAACTTGGTATTTTTCATGTTTAAAGAGTTTGAAAAAGGACGAAAAGGAAGCTATATCTTGCGTGGATGAGTTTGTCACCATTGTTCTAACAAGTTTAACAACAAGGATAACTCGATCCTTTTCATGTTTAGAGAGTTTGAAAAGGGGACCAAAAGGAAACTCTAGCATCTCTTTTTCGTAGAATAATCCCTTAAGTCTGAAAAAGGATAAAATAATATGAAAGGGATGATTTTTCGATCACTTTAGTGAGCCAAAAAGACAAGCGCTCAAAATTTTTCATGAGATAATCCCTCAGGTCTAAAAAATATTAAAATATATAGGATGGATGGCACTTTCAATTACTTTAGCTGGCTAGAAAGGCCAATAGCTCGAGAATCTTTTCATATTTAACGATTCTAAAAAGAGTTTAAGGGAGACTCGCTTTTGAGGAACGAGTGGCGTTTAGGGTAGCAATTGGTTCCGGGTGAGCTTGGAACTGCTCAAAACATGGTGATGTGAAGAGTTTGGCTAACAGGACCACTTGTCGCAGTTGTTCCTCAAAAAGGGTAAACAATCAAGTGGAAGCGTATGATCAACCAAAAGGATGGAGGTGATGAGCGGAACACAACCAAGGCTCAAAAGGTTGATAGCATAGCAATCACTAAGGTTATTTACCGAAGGTGGGTTCATTTTTTAATGAGTTTGAACCATGGGGAACCATGCTTAGTGGTAGGTTTATTTTTTAATGAGCTTGAACCATGTGATAACATTGCTCAGCTTTTAGTTTTACCTTTTAAGCAAGCTAGAAATGATAAAACTAAAAAAACTAGAAAACACAAAACTAGAAAGCTAGAAAAACTAAAACGCTAAGGAAATACTGAGGTTAGGTAGGATGGTTTCATTCGTGGTTAGATAAAACACTTCCTTTGCTTCGTCCATTGGATAGATGAAGGTGAATGGTGTGTCGGACTAATCACCTAACCTAAGAAGCTAAAAAGCTAAAAGGATGAAAATGAAAATTGAAAAAAGGGTTTGCATGCCCCCAGCATGGTGAAAAGGAGAGTCTTCAGTAACCAGATGGAAATCATTGTGGTTAAGTAGGATTTTTTCATCTGCAAAGCAGACAAAACACTTCGTTGGCTTTGTCTGCGACACAGACAAAGGTGAATGGTGTGTCGGACCAATGACTTAACTTACAAAGAAACTCATATGGTAGGATGGTTTCATCTACAGAGTAGACAAAACACTTCCTTGGCTTCATCCACATCGTAGACAAAAGTGAATGGTGTTTCAAACCAATCACATAACTTACAGGGAAACCTATCTTTTCAGCTGGGTTGGTCCGCCAAATAGAAAAGGGTGCATGCCCCCTAAGCATCGTTACATTCACCGGACTCCTCGCAGTAATTAGGTGGATGGAATGAAGGTTGAAGAGACACTCTTGATGAAAAATGACCATTTAGGGATGATGATCAACTTGGAGCTATGCTTGAACCGAGGAATGAAAGTTGGTCAACAGTGACAATTTTTCCTTCATGTGAGAATCACATCACTCGAAAGAGTGTTGAAACGATAGCCTCCATGTTGTAAACATAGTCACGTCCAAGGAGTAGATTGTATTCTAACAGTCTTGGGACTACCATCACATTCAGGTGAACGATTTTCCTTCCCAAACTTATCGATAACTTTGGAAGGATCCCTAATGGTTGGCTGGTTCCTTTGTTAAAGCCTGGAAAATTTTGTGTAATATGCATAAGCGATGATGAACCAAGCACTTTCCAAGCAGTTGAGGAAAAGATACTCACTAACGCACCCTCATCTATGATAGTGCCATACACGATCATTTTGTAAACTTGTACTACAATCTAAAATGGTACATTGGAAGGAAGGAAAGATCTTGCTAGTCGATTCCAATTGAAGGAAGTGACTAAAATACTTGGAGGGGGTACCGAATAAATGATTGAATTAACCCCTTGAGTAGCGGGAACTGGGGATTCTCTTCCTGTTGTGAAGGAATGGGTGTATTTCCCCCAAGTTCATCAAACCCTGAAGTAACAAAGAGAATTTGAACGGTATCATTCTCACTCTCTTGAGAAAGTGTATGATCTTCTGAAGGTAGAACTAGGTCGACTGCCACCTTGACCTGTTGACTTTGGTATGCTATGGACTCAGAAGATTCACTTTCAACGGTAGGTGTTTTGACTAATGGTTGAGTTATGTCAGTCGAATTTTCAACTAGTAAAGGACATGGGGAGAGTTTCCTATATCCAGATGGAATTTGTTGCGGTGAAGTAGGACGGTTCTGCAAGACTCTTTTGGCTTCATCCAAGAAAGGACAACTAGGAAGGGTATGGTACCCTTCACACAATCTACATGGAGTTTTGACCTTTTCTTTATGTCCGTGAACTTCGCTATTACTAGTTGATGGTGTGCTATCAACATGATCACCAGAGGTTGAAAACACCAGATGGTGTGACTGGGGGGACCATTCTCTCAAGATCCAAGGAATGCATGGACATTTTTGATGAAAATGGTCTCCACTAGAAATTATGCAAGGAAATATGGGAGATTTAATGTGTGGATTTTCACCAAATGATTCATGGTTGCCCCCTTGCTTAATTGGATTCTTCTTCTTCTTCTCCTTCCCTTTCTTCTTCTTCTTAGCCACTTGGTTACTAGCATCACTATTTTCACCAAGCGAAGAGGAAGAAGGGGAGGGAGAAACAAACGAAGAAGAAGGTGAAGGGTCAACTCCAGTATCAACTGGATGCTGATTCAATTGCTAAGGAATCATGGTATTTTAAACGAGAAAGGTTGAGAATAGCCATACTGGCGGGCCAATTGTAATTCCTGGGAGGGACAATGTAGCCATATATGGAGCACCAATATTTCCCCAAGAAGAAAATGGACTAGGATTCCCATCGCAAGGGATTCCTTGATTGGTGGAATCCATTATCTCAATCTAAGATCAACGAAGGAAGGGATGTTATTCCAAATTAATAAATTTTAATGACACTTTGACACAACTTTGCTTTTTCAATTTTTAAGAGTCGAGAAAAAGATAAAGATGACTCTAGTCCCCTTCGATTTTTAATGAGCATGAAGTGATAAGTGCTTATATGGACCTTTTCTTTTAAGGAGTCGAAAAGGAATGAAAGTGACTACTATGGAAATCTAGACAAAGGGATCACCAAACCAATTGCAAAACTACAATATACACCTTGGTGATAAATTAAAGAGAAATTACCAAGGACTTATGTACGACAGCCAATCTTCCTGAATGATGTGTTCAGTACATTGCAATTGAGAGGGTGGCAGACACGGCTTCCTATGGATAAAGGATATAAACCTATTGTGGTCTCCCAATATATACTCTACGGTACGGGGAATACAAGTCCGTGCTAGCACTTGTCGTATCAAAGAGGAGGAATCACCCAGCCTTCGATGAAAATGATAGTTACTAGATTTTACGACGTCGAAACACGTCTCTAGCCTAGACCTCTAGATGTGTTGCGTTAGGTTCCAAATCGTTGTTAAGTTCATTGAAATTTATTTTAGAGTTGTTCTTGTTTAAAAGTTTTCCTTTCAATGGTTCACCGCATGATGTAGATTTAAAATTCCTAAAATGCAATCGGCAATGATAAACAATCGTTGTTTATTTTGAGCAATGAAAATCCTAGCTACTAAGGAAAGAAAATTACGATTCTTTCAAACAAAGAGCAAAGATCACACTCTAAATGCACTTTCCCTAAATCATTTTTCACACACAGTATAAATGAAAATGCAAATGCATGTATTTTTATTTTGTTCCCCTTAATGTGAAAAATGCCAAAAATGAAAACTAAGTATAGCAAAGATTTGAAATATTTTACTTAAAGCGATATTTCGACAATTTCTTTTTCAAAATAAAAAGGAAGACTAAACAGTAATTTTCAATTTCGAATAGAAAATGATTTCCACACTTAAAATACCAACAAATCAAATCAAATACTTGACAAAATGTTCAATCGACTATTCAGGGAAGGAAGACTCAATGACACTTCTCTTTTTGACACAAAATGGCAGTTACAACACTTTTTGTACCAAAACGATGGATCGATTTAAGAAAATTTTTTGACAAAGGATTGTAAATGATGGAAAAATACATAAAAAAATTTACTAATCCTAATAAATGGGGATTGGTCTATGTAATGCAAGAAAGCTTTAGTAATGAAGTATTGTTCATAAGTAGCAAAAAACAACTAAACAGAGCTGAAAACAAGGACAAAAACCCCAAATTTCAAGAATGGAAATAGGCTCAGTTAGTCATTGCACCTGGGCTTCACAGAAATAGGGATGCATCACACTTTTTAGGCTCGAGAGGTGCGATGCATACTGGTTGACAGAGATAGGCAGTGGGATGGGCCAGGGAGCGTAACGAAGATGGGTTTTTGCTCAAATTTACACCTGATTTCAATGAGTTAAGCTGAGCTATGATGGAGAGTAAAGAGAAAAGTACAGAGGAATGATCTTGAGAGGTTACTTAGCTACCAAAAGGGCATCTAGAATGCTTGTAATTCAAATGTTCAATTCATAAACTAAACTAGAGATTGACTGAAGCAACATTCTTCTACTATGCAATTGCAGAGCAAGAGTAGTTCAAAGGCTATCTAGCTAACTTCAAGCTCTGTCTATAGTTTATAAAACAAACGACAACAACAAACAAACATCTATTTGATCCCTAGTAGAGTCGCCATTTTGTTTCTTGGAAAACTACTATCTTTTTGATCGACTAGCCCTCTAGGATTGGTAGCTATCCTAGAAACAAACAATTTAAGAAATTTGGGATTTCTTCTATGTATGATAGATAAGAGAGAGGCAAAGGAACCAACCTGGATCTTCCTCTTAACTCCTTGCTTGATCTCTCTCCCCCTTGACAGAGCTTGCAACTTCTATCCTACTTATCTCGCTTGGAGAATACCTGTAGAAATACAGTAACAAAAAACCGTCAAAGCATCTTGATATATTACATCATAAGCATTGCAGAATCATAAATACAATGAACATACAATGGCATTAACAAATAATAACATTCACAATTTCACATTTGTATGGAAGAAAACTCAAAGAACTTTATCAAATAGAAGGGAGAATTACAACCCAATTGTCTAATCCAGCATCATCCTCCCAGAATCAAAGCCCTCTTCACCTCATGAAAAGCAAGATCACACCAACAATACAATGCTCTTTCTCAAAGATGAACTATTAGCACTTCCTTGCAAATTACAAAATTCCAGCCTCCAGATCTCTCAAATAAGGGATCCATTTATAGATGTGTGCAAGGGTGTGAGTCATCTCTGGGTTTTTTATTAGTGTCATTCCACTTGTTGTTTTTGGTTCTACTTAGATATTTCTTGGATCTCTTACTCATCCCTAGGTGAATTCAGAGAGGCAAGTGTCATAGGAGAAGTTTCTAGAAGATTCCATCAGCATCCACTTAGCAAACTGTTTCGGACATTTGTCCATTCTTGCTCATCGCACCCTACAGAAGGCCTCTTCAGTATGCATCACACCTGGCTAGTGTAGAAGTTAGTATGCATCACACCTTGATAGTGGAGCAGTCAGTATGGTCTTGTTTTAGCCAGTTCTGGATGGTTTTTCAGGTGGAACTTTTGGGGAATGATGTAATCAATTGACCATGATCCTTTAGGGTATGAAGCAACACTTTTACGGGTTAAAGGGCCCTAGTTTGTTGACATATAAGATTGGGGTTGAAATGGCAAAATATTTCTATAACACATTGTTCCAAGGATCATCATGACCAATAGGTTCGTCCCTATGTATTTTATGAAGGTGACCTTGTTTTCACATATCGCAAACCAACTTCAAAAGTTGGCATTGATAAGTTCGAACCTCGATGGTGCAGACCATACATTGTCCACAAGTGTCTCCCCAAGGGGGCATATGTCTTGGCCAACCATAATTTGATGTTTCTTTCCCACCCATTGAATGAGTTGTATTTGAAACAATTATTTTAATGAAACTCACAATATTTGATCCCCACATGTATATAGTTTCTTTCATTGCAATTTTTGATTGATTTCTTTTTACCTGTATTTTCTCTGCACTTATCTTATTTTTCTTGTTTCTTGCAGACGCCATCCTTCTATTTTAGATTTTTTTATGACACTTGCTAAGGGATATTTGATATATCTTTGGTTTCCCAGGCCATCTACACCCCATAAAATTATCTTTTACATCGTAATAGTATATTTTTAAGACCAACAATGAACAAAAATGCCAAATGTGATGTTATTGGTTTGTTAGATGACGTTATTCGACTCTGTATTCGTCGCTTGATTATCCATTTGGATTTATAGCTTATTTTTTCCCAACTCAATGGAGTCTACCATGTCCATGATCAACATATCTTCCACCAATACCTCCATGTGTGAATACTCTATTGACACTTATACACCATTACCTTCATCCACATCTATCAGAGGAACAATCAATATGTTAATTATCTAGATAATCTTGTAATATAGTTTCATCTCACTTTTTTTGTATAGGTAACACCATAAAGCTACAAGATATCTAAGTGTCTCTATTGTATATACATATGTATGTGTGTATCTATGATATTACCATAAGTCGTGACATTACATGTACAAATAAAATAAGCAAGGCTATGTAACTATCAAAGCATCATAAATAAAGGCAATCATTTGAAACAACACATGTAACACCAAAATATCATGTGTGTGTGTGTGTATCAATACAAAATGGTATATATGGTACTTATACAAAATTTAAGGATGGAAACTCCACAAAAATGAAACCCCATTAGAGGCATAAAAAATATAGGGAACTATCGTCCCAAAGTATAATATATATATCTTATCATCCACTCCTCTGGTACATGAGGAGGAGGAGGATCTATCCAAAACAATGGACGATTCTCCACCCCTACGTCATGTCCTCGTATTGGTGATCTCTCGTGCCTCAGACTCTCTCTTTGTTGCTCTAGAGTCCTCCCTGTTTCAGCTGCTACTTCCACCAAATGGATAATGTCACACCAAAATAGATGCACCCCTAATAGCACGAGTGTAAAATACTCAAACTGTCAATTTTTTGGTACGTACCATCCTATAGGAGTCACATCCTTTACTAAACCTCCTAGCCTCTACTCTAGCTCAACCAACCTATCATCTGTTGGCATCCCTTGAGGAGGAGATCAAGATGCATTACATGTCATTTTTTCACATCAACCCAAAAGGCCTGAAAACCAAATCAATTAACATCCTTGAACACATTTCTACAATCCCTTTCCAAAGCCCTAAGCATCATCTCTCCAAAAGGTTTGAGTTTCTAGGTTTATCTACTCAAAAAGCATGCTTTTAGCCCCAACATACCATACATGATTGTCCACTTGCATTGGATGCAAGTTGCATAACTAAGAATTTGTGTTGGCCAGTGTAGGTTGCTCCATTCCACATGTGCATTGATTTTAGAATTTTGGGAAAATAAAAAAAAAAATTGAATCTTCTCTTTCCAGAAGATTTGAAGGTAGTTTTAACCATTTACCATGGATATAGATGTCTAATTCCTATCTAATCCTACTCTATTGATCTTATCTCTTATCCCTTGAAGTTACTCCCCCTCATAAGTGGATCTGAAGCCTAGATTGGTAAATCCTAAACTACGATGTTTACCCTATAAATTTATTGCCTCCCATAGATTTTGGGTTGGTTTTTGGAGATTACAAGGTTGGATTTTGGAGATTTCTAGTGCCCTTATGCTATTGCTTTGAGCTTAAGGAATCATCATCCATTTTCATTCAGGTTGAGTATGAAGTTTTTCTTTGTAGCAAGGAAGGACATGACAATTGGGGAGACATCTACAAATTAAACTTCCATATATGGTTGTAACTCTCTCCTTTATATATTAATACAAAAAATACGTTGTTTTCCTATAATTGTGTCATGTTGATATTTATGTATTTCAATTCCATGTTGACTCACTGAATAGAGACATTGGATTATGCTATGTGGATATTATAATTCCTTTTCTTAATTTAGTCATTGTTGCAGGTTCCATTTATAGCACGTGGAGTAAGGATTGGAGCTTACAAGTGAAGAGAAGAGGAAACTTGATGAGCCACATAAATGGGTAACTATATGGACTCATTCTGCCTCTTATTTCGACTTAATCCACCATTCTCATTAGTTTGTTGCATTTTTTTAATATATTTATGCTAATAGAGTGAACTGGGTTAGTCAATTTGCCATGTAGTCTAATGAGTGTTTTATGCAAATTTTTTGGATAATTTTGGACAAAGACAAGGAATTTATGAGAAAATGGCAGCCAAAACTCGAGGAAAATAGGGAAGAGAACTTGTAGGGGGGTGTCTCCTTCATTAATGACCCCTTTCCTCAAATCCTCCATCAACAACTCGAAGCACAAAGGCCCACATTGATGATTCCAAGGGGTAGCCGAGCAAGTCAAGTAGGATTGGTGTTTATCTTTAGTTCTAGGAAGCCGAGTTCCCTGATTTTAGGAGGACTGTTGGAAGTCCCCATTTGTATAAATAAGAAGGCTTCGAGCCTCAGTAGCTTAGCCAGTTATTAGTAGATTTTCACACTTTTGTGTAGCATTGTGTTCAGCTCATTTTCGAGTTCCTTTTTGAGAACAATTTATGTAATGTAACTGCTCTTTTTGATAATGAAAATGAAACAGTTTTTTAGCAAGCATTGATCTCTTTCATAGGGTTGAAGCTCTTGGGTTAGGGCCCAACCCAAGCTGCCCAACACCTCTTTTTGTGTAATTATATGTTTTTTCTTCCATTCATGAGTTAATTTTTGTTACATAGATTCATTTTACTTTTTTAGATTAGGTTGTTTTTGCATAGTTATTTTTCATATCAGTTGTTCAAGTAGGTTAATGTAGTGATAGAATAAGATTCAAAAAGGCAAAAAACAGGTCTTGATCTCCTTTCTCCCTTCCTGGGACTATGATTTGAGGTTAAGGCACTATTTCTGCCACCAAAAACACAGTTTTTGCTCTTCCATGCCACTGCTAGTGTGATAATTTGATTTGGAAAAGTTGATATTGGTTTAGATTCACATGCTTAGATCATTTCCTATTCTTTTTCCATAGTTCTCTCGCATGCTTTTCTGTTCACAAGGTATTGTTCAACATTTTTCTCTTTGTAGGTTAGAAATTAGGTCAAGCTAGACAAAATTCGGTTCTTAATTCTTTCTCTTGTCAGTTTTGATAAGTAAATGTGTAGATCTCTTGCAGTAAATCTCAACTTACCATCCCTCCATAAAATAGCTAGCACCAGTTCACTTCTAATAGATTCCCCAACTCATTCACAACATTTCGCCAATTTGCCCTAATTTCTGCTTTTTTTCCCATAAAGCTACTTTCTTGCTATTCAAACAACTCTGGCCATCCCATTCGTCCCTGATCTTCCTTGACAAGTTATAGACACCTCAAAACCTTCATCCAGCCTTAATTTCCCTTTTTCCATCATTTTTCCACCTTCAAAACTCCAAAAACAACTTTCGGCCTCCTCCTGTATATCCTCTTGTAGATCCCCTGCAGCCTCCTGTAGAACTTTCTGTGAGTGATTTTTCGAAGTCCGATCGCTATAGAAACATTCAGAAGGGTACTAGGGGCTTCTTAGGACCTCTCCACACCTTCATCACCCTCTACAAAAGCCAACTCCATCTTCCTTTTCCACCAAACCTCTGCACAGTCACAACCAGATAAATCACAAGCATAATAATTGCACATAAAAACACTCAAAAGTAAAAAAAGATGATTTCTTCTCATTTCTTTTCAGAAGTAGCTTTAATAAATGAAATTTACCTTTTCAGTAGTCAATGGCACTCATTTCATTAGTTTCCATCTCTTTTCTTGCAAAAGTAGGGTTAATGGGTAAACTAGGGTTTGTTAGGGTTTGCTAGGGTTTGTGTTTCATTCCAGTTCTCATTCTCTTTCTCCACATAGAATAGCCTCTGTAGAGTTAGCTTTCTTCCATCACAGTTAAAAGCTTCTTTTGATAAGTTATAGAAGTTGGTGCCAGCTAATCAAGTTACAACTTGTAGTAAGAGCTAGTACTTGTGCATACAGCACCATCGCTTCCAAGTTTGTTACGAACTACTAGGTTGATATAAGTAAAGAAGGAAGCCCAGGAGTTGCAACATTATTGCTGCAATACTGGAGCCCACCAACATTTTGGTGCCGTTGTCGGGGAAGCGTCGGAGTATTTTGTGATTACTGCTTTTCTTCTATTTTCTACTTCAACATTCTGCTAATTAGTTTATTTCAGCAAAAGTAGAGTAGTTGTTTCATTTCAATTCTGCAAAAGTAGATTAGGCATTTCCTGCTTTCATTTCCATTTTGCAATTTCATTTCAGCAAGTGTAGATTAGGCATTTCCTTCTTTCATTTCAATTCTGCAATTTCCATTTCAGAAAGAGTAAATTAGTCATTTCCTGCTTTCATTTCAATTCTGCGATTTCCATTTCAGCAAGAGTAGATTAGTCATTTCCTGCTTTCATTTCCATTTTAGCAAAAGTAGATTAGTCATTTCTTGCTTTCATTTCAATTCTATAATTTCATTTCAATTAGTTGCAGTTTGTTGTTCAATCCATTTCAGTTTTGCAAGTAAAAGCAGAAAAAAAAACAAAAATCACCCAAAAAGAGATTTCCTTTCATGCCTCGTAGGAACGGAGACAATTCAGAAAAATTCCTACCCAACACCCCCGCCACATCACTAAGTCACCCTTCTCTCTTCTTTGGTGGCAGTGATCCAGAAGAACCTATAGGTGAACCTCTAGAGATATACGAAGATCCTATAACAGAAGAAGAGCAAGAAACCATTGCTCCTAAGACTATGGTTGAAACAGAAATGTTAGAGGAAATGGGGAAAGAATAGAGGGTTCCTTTCCTATCTGAGAGACCAATGGGGACACAAAAATGAAAAACATAAGTTCTTCAGCCTTACCTCACTTCCATGGATTGACTATCGAAGATCCTGATACCTTCTTGTTTGAATTTGTTGTTCTCTGTCAAACTTATGACTATGCAGAAGACGAGCACAAGTTGAAATTGTTTCCTTCTACCCTCAAGGATGCACCATTGCACTGGTTCATGGGGTTACCTAGAAAAAGTATCACAACTTGGGCTCAGATGAAACAAGCCTTTAACAACAAATACAAAGACTACTGTAGGTCAAAGGATACCAAGGAAGAAATCTTATGAATGACCATGGGAAGTGATGAATCCTCAGAAGACTATGAAGAGAGGTTTTAGCTCAATTATAAAAGGGCTAGGTGCACACTTGACCCTGAACCTCTGAAGTTCGTCCTGCTCAAAGGAGTCCCTGAAGACCTTCTAGACACCCTCCATTTGCTTGCTGGGGGAGACATCTACCAACTACCTTATGATGACATAAAGACTGTGTTTAGAAACCATTCTAGGGAAGCCAGAAAGAGAGGTAGGGGAAGTCAACCTTTAGCTAGTACATCCTCATCTAGTTCAACCCTTAGAAGCAAACTTGAGAATCGGCTAGAAGATTTCTAGAGCGAGATGAGGTAGACTGTTTCCATGCAAATGGATACCTTGCATATCAAAAGGAAACAAGAGGAAGCTGAGAGGGCTTTGGCCATCTTTTGTCATAGGTGCACTAGAAATCATCCTAGGAACAAATGTCCATTGCACTCTATAAAAGTGTGTTTAGTCTGTGAAGAAGACTACCCTATGAATCAGTGCCCTTCCTTTCCAGAACTTTAAGTTACATATCAAGGGGTCGAAGGAGCCACTGAACCACTCTATTTCATGAACCAAAGGAGGCCACATGGACCTAGACCTTACCAGCAGGGAATGCAAGTGACATCCCAGACCTATTATAACCCTAATCAAGCGACTTCCATGCCTTCTTGGGGTCCCCCTACTCATCCTTCCTGGTCCACACCCCCTCCCTGGTCATATCCATCTCAATACCATGCTCTTCCAGTTGCTCATTTATTTCACTCTTATGCTCAGCCATAGCCTCAGTGGAATGAGCCTCATCAGGGGTGGAGGCCCCAATACAACTCTCCCCCTGCTCTTTTTCCTCCACCACTTGCTCAACCACAACCATTGCCTCCTACTCCACCAAGGCAACCCCAAATACCTACTCAACCGAACCCGAACCCCAATAACAGATAGGACCAACAGGTATATAGTGGAGAAACATCATGCCCGACCTATGCTATGGAGATTCAAGAGATTAACCTATGATCTGGGAAGGTTCTCCCAAATAGCCAACCTCCTCCTAAGGATCATGAAGAAGAAAAAGAAGAAAGTGAACCAAAATCCATTCCACCCTTTCCTGAGAGACTAACTGGAAGCACACAACTGACCCTAGAAGAAATTGAACTTCTAGGATAATTGAAATAGTTATGTGTAAAGATACCACTTCTTCAAGCCATAAAATATGTGCCTATATATAACAAGATGATCAAGGAGAAGTGCTTCAGGCACCCAAGCAGGCGCAGGAGAGATGCCCTAACTATCAATGTCATTAGACAACTGTCTAACTTGATGTTGGCGCAGGTAATCTGTCTGAAATATCTAGACCCTGGGAGTCCTGTAGTCAATGTCCACATCAATGGCACCGTAATCCCCCATACCCTGATTGATCTAGGGGCTGCCATTATGTGATGGCCAAGGACACTATGCTCAAGAAACACCTTTAGGGCTCCCTGAGAAAGATCGCAACAATACTACAGTTAGCAGACCACTCCATCGTGACCCCCAAGGGGATTGTGGAAGATGTAATGGTCTCTATTGGTTCTTGGGATTACCCTGCTGATTTCCTGGTTCTCCAACCAAAGGCAAAGCTCACTGGGTATCCTCTCATCCTAGGAAGACCTTGGTTGGCTACTACATATTCCTACATCAGTTGTCGAGCTGGGAACATGACAATCAAGAATGGGCATATGTCCAAACAGCTAGTCCTATATCCTCCTGCCCAACCTCTGTTAGAACATGATTTACCTCTATGGTTGGAGGAGGAAGATGAGGATGAAGTCTATTTTTTACCACTGTGTATAGTAGAAGCTACCATGGGGGGCCCACAAACTGAGGATGATATTATTGAAAACTTGATTCTGAATCCACCACCTAGTGTGTTGCCATTAGAAGAGCTGGTGGAAGAAACCCAAGCCAATCCTTTAGTTGATCTCTGTGTGGCTGATCCGACCTCTCCCCAAGTTAAGAATGTGGAATTCAACCCAGAAAGAACCTTGAAGATCAACTCATCCCTATCCACCTCTCAGGAGAAAGAACTGTGTAGCTTATTGAAAAACCACTTGGATGCTTTTGCCTGGAGCTATAAGGAGATGAAGGGAGTTCACCCTTCAGTCTGTACTCATCACATTTACATTAAAGAAGATTGTAAGCCAGTTAGGCAACCTTAAAGGAGGATGAATCTATCCCTTAAGGACATTGTCAAAGAAGAATTGCAAAAGTTGTTGGATGCAAGATTCATCTACCCCATCTCTAACAGCGAATGGGTCTCTCCTTTGGTGCTAGTGCCAAAGAAAAATGGGAAGTGGAGAATCTGTGTCGATTATTGGGAACTAAAAAAGGCCACCAAGAAGGACCATTTCCCTTTGCCTTCATAGATCAAGTGTTAGATGGCTTAGCAGGGAAGATGTTCTTCTCCTTCCTAGATGGGTTTAGTGGGTACAACCAGATCCAAATCAGCCTAGAAGACTAAGATAAGACCACTTTCACTTGTCGTTGGGGTACTTTTTCATACTGGGTCCTTCCTTTTGGGTTGCGTAATGCTCCTGCCACTTTCCAGAGAGCAGTACTAAGCATATTTGCTGAACTGGTTCATGATTCAGTGGAAATCTATATGGATGACTTTACCCCTTATGGTTCTAACTTCCAAGAAGTTTTAAATAACTTGGGAAAAGTTTTAGCCAAGTGCATTGAAATGAACCTGTCCCTCAGTCCTAAAAAATGTGAATTCATGATGATTGAAGGGACCCTGCTAGGTCATACAATTTCTCAGCAAGGATTACAGGTGGATCCCAATAAAATTTCCATCATCCAAAGGATCCCACCTCCTCAAAAGGTAAAAGATCTTCGGAGTTTGCTAGGCTCAGCAGGGTATTATGGAAGATTCATTAAATATTTTAGTAAGCTAGCCTCTGCATTGTTTGGTCTTTTGAGAAACGGTGTTGAGTTCATATGGACTGACAACTATCAAGAGGCTTTGGATACCTTGAAAGGTAAACTGGTAACTGCCCCAATTTTGAGAGGTCCAAATTGGGCCCTACCTTTCCACATTCATACAGATGCCTCGAACAAAACGATAGGAGCAGCCTTAGGGCAAGTTGATGAGAAGTTGCCTTATGCCATATATTTTGTAAGTAAAAACTTACCCAAGGTAGAATTAAACTACACTGTAACCGAAAAGGAGCTCCTAGTTGTAGTCCATTCCCTAAATAAGTTCAGACACTACATCACCAACTATCAAACATTCTTACACACTGATCTTGCTACAATTAGGTATTTGATGAACAAACCAGATGTAAATTCTCATATTATTAGATGGTTTCTTTTATTGCAGCAATTTGATTTAACCATTGTTGATAAGCCGGGCAAGGACAATGTTGTTGCTGATTTTCTATCTAGATTAGATCTGCCTATAGGTGAAGAAGGAATGGTGGATGATCAAATGCCAGATGAACACCTATTTTCTATCTTAGTACTCTCTCCATGGTTTGTTGATATAGCAAATTACTTGGTTTCAACATAGTTTCGCCACATCTGTCCTCAAAAGAGAAGAGCAAGATCGTGAGGAAAAGTGCCCCATTCACCTGGATTGGGGGAAATCTCTTCAAAATTGGCCTAAATCATATTTTGAGGCAATGTGTCAGGGAGAAGGAAGTTTTTGACATGCTCCTAACCTGTCATGATCGGCCCTGTGGGGGCCATTTTGCAACAAAGAGGACTGCCTTCAAAATTCTGCAAGCAGGTTACTATTGCCCCACTCTTCATCAAGATGTTAGAAGATATATCGGCCAATTTGACTGATATCAAAGGATGGGGAAACCTACTCCAAGGGATGAGATGCTCCTGCAACCTTAAGTGACTTTCAAGCCATTTGAGAAGTGGGGCATGGAATTTGTGGGTCCTATCAACCCTCCTTCAAAACAAAAATCTTACATCATTGTGTGTACTGATTATCTAACAAAATGGGTAGAAACAAAGGCGATCAAGGCAGCAACAGAAGAAAAAGTAGTTGAGTTTTTGAGAGAAAATATTTTCTACAAGTTTGGCATCCAAGAGAATTAGTCATAGATCAAGGGTGTTAGTTTACCTCCAATCTAATTGAAGACCTGCTCGCATATCACAAAATTAAGTAGAGAACTTACAAACCTTATCATCCGCAAGAAAATGGACAGGTGGAAGTCACTAACCGAGCTTTGGAACGGATTTTGACCAAGGTAGTGAGCAACAGTAGAAAAGATTGGGTAGATCGATTGGTTGAGGCCACTTGGGCATATAACACCACCTGGAAAACCACCACAAGGTTCACACCCTATGAGCTGATCTATGGGAAGAAGGCTTTGTTGTCAATAGAATTTGAATATAACACATTAAGGATGGCAACTCAACTGGACCTAGATCTCAGCCATGCACAAAAGGAAAGGTTACTTCAGCTAAATGGATTGGATGAACAGAGATTGCAGGCCCTTCTCCACTCAGAGGTAGTCCAACCTCAAAGGAAAATATGGCATGACAAACACCTCAAAGAAAAACAATTCTGGGAAGGAGATTGGACACTGCTGTATGATTCAAGATATAAATATTTCAAGGGCAAACCGATGACAAGATGGTTGGGACCGTACACAGTAGAAAAATGCAATGAAAATGGTTTAGTTTTGATCTGGACCGTCGATGAAGAAGCCATCCCCATGCTCGTCAATGGGCACAGGTTGAAGATCTACAAGAAGCCCCTTACCAAGCAAGAATTCATTGAGAATCTGAGTAAAATAGTGTTGGTAGTGGAGCAGGTCTCTGCCTCCACTCTACCCACACCCTAAACACACAAAAAAACAGAAAAAGAATAAAATATCCCTGGGTGAAAACCTCCTGGAGGCGCCCAGGGCAGGTAGTGAGGATGAAAACCTCCTGGAGGTGCCCCAACTGTCTCATTAAAAAAAAAAAAGAAAAAAAAAATAGAGGAAAAAAGAAAAAAGCAAAAAAACTAACTTCTTTTGAATGCATTTCAGATTGCAGGAGGGTCATAGAAGAAAAAGGACATGGCCAAGCTGCATACACCCTTGATAGCACATTTTTCCATTGCCATTGTCTTTTCCCAAGCCTTGGTCTCACTTGTTCTAGAAATTTTGCATTCTACAGGAAACTCTGTGCATTCTACAGGAGGCTCCTGTAGAAACCACAGAGAGCTCGAAATCAAGTTTAGAAAAGAATCAGAGGGCTACAAATTTATCTAGAAGACCTGTGGACCTCCCTACCACCATTCATCCTCCTAACTCTCCATTCCATCCCTGCACCACTACATTTCCACTTGCTTCTTTCTTCCTTGCACAAAAAATGCAGAAATTCTATTTCTTTTGTTTGAAAAAAAATGATGAATAAAATAACAGCATTCTTAACTTGTTTCTTACCTGATGCATTCTAGCTACTTTTCCTTTCCTTCAAAACCTTCCTTAGTTGTTTCTTCAGTCCCTACTCAAGCATCAGCCAAAAATTTTAGAGGGAGAAGTAGCTACAAGAAATCCTATAGGATTCCTGTAATAGCTGATCCCTTTAAAAAAACAAGCTCTAGAGGTAGGGTCAGTGCAGCCCCAGGTGTATACAATGTACAAGGACTGGTTCCCGATCAAAGGTCACCAGCATAGAGTAGCCGAATCACCAGTTCAAAAGCCACAAGCTCTAACAACAGTAGCAATCCATGAACAAGTTTGAGCATGCAAAGCACAGTAGACTAACAGGTAAGTGGCTAAACCCATTCCTCTTTTGCATGAATATGATTTAGAAACTGCATGAACCATTGAGATGGTCGCGATTAAACAAAATCAATGGCCATCTAACTGGCCACCCTCGTCCAGTTTAAACAAGCCTCCTCCAATTCAAACAACGTTCAGAAAGTGCAATCAGCACGTGTGGTCTGTCAACTCGGGAAGAAAAAATCAAAACAGGTAGTGGTGGTGGTGTATAACGGGAATGATGGAAATGATTGCAGGTAGGTGAGATGAAATATCATAATGACACTGGAGAAGGGACCAACGGTTCAAACGGGGATAACGTACCCTTCCTTCCACCTCACCTCATCACCATAGAACATGCTATAAGCTTAAGTAGGCTGCAGTAGAAGCCTCCACCACCTTTTGTTTTCATTAGCATCGATGAGTTCTCGATTGCAACAACTTACCTACCACCTTTAGAACCTTGAAACAGTTGCTCTCTGCCAGTTTTCAAAACCCTCCCACTTGTCAGGCTCTACAGGAGCATTATCGCACTCTATAGGAGCAGAAACACAGTCTACAAGAGCCATTCTACAGGAAGGCTAGTGAACAGCTCTGCAGAGGGAAAATTCGAGATTTTGTGCCAAATTTGTGCTCGAAATAAGGTAGGCTCAGAAAAACCCACTCTGCATGTTATATATCTACAAAAGGTGGTGGGATTTGAAGCAAAGTACTGGGTTGAAAAAGAAAGGGAAAGTGAAAACAAAAGTATGCCTGTGTTTTTCTGAAATATATACAGTCTCTCCATTTTACTCTCTACACTAAAAGTTTGTCTCTTTATCCTCCATGGTATTCTCGTGTATGAAGAAGTGATGCAACCATAGGAAATTAAGCTTGTAAAGCACTGAATTTGCATTGGGTGGTCTATCAAAGAAAAACATTGTCTTTCTCTCTGTGTTGTGTTTTTTTAAAAGAAAAACTATTGATTTCCTCCAACATCCAAAGAAGTAAAGTAAGGTTGAGAACAAAGTTTGAAGGGTAGGAAAATTAAAATTTGTTTTTGAAAGGAAGAAACAAGGAAAATCTCTCTGGGCTTCTTCTACAACCTTCTGTAAGGTGGGAAGATCATCCCACAAAAGTTTGTAGTGCCTCTTTTCTTCGAGCTGGAAAAGGAAAGAGTCAGGACCCACACTTGGATGCAGATTGCAAAATCCAAAGGGGTTGAAGACATAGGGCACATGGAAAACAAGTTGAGAGAGATGAGCAGAGAATTGAGCATGGTAAGGCATACAGAAATCATCATAAGAGCTCAACTGCAGGAAGAAAATGAATTGTTGAAAAAGCAGCTACAAGAAAGGGAACCTCAAGGAGGAAATGAGGTGTCAATCTTAAAAGGACAACAACAGAAAGAGGGACCTCAGGCAGATAGTGAGGCAATAGAGAGACAAGAACAAGAAGAACCCCAGATAGATAGTGAGACACTAATGAAACAGCAACAAGAAAAGGAATCCGAGCAGAAACTAAAGTGTTGATTTTGAAAAGGAAACTGTAGGAAAAGGAAGCCCAGTTAGCCTGCATGGCCAGCTGGGCAATGGAGGCATTGCAGTGCAGGCAGCCAGCTAAATCATATGTACTGTACCTCAAAGACCAGTGGCTCCAATTCCAAATTAAGGCACTGGCCCGGAGGAGCACAATACCATTTCAAGATTATGGCCAATTTATGCATATGTGATCACGGCTCAGCTGAGGATAAAGCAAAGCTAGCAGAATTTTACCTACACAACATGGCACTTACTGACATGAATTTATGGGATCCAAATGCTGCATTGGGATACTTGCAGCTAATGGCTATGGCATTGTGGGTGAGCCATGAAGAAAAGAGAGCAATGGAAATTCAGAAAATAATGGCAAAAGAGCTATGTGAGCCCTTGATTATTAGAGCAGAACCAGCAGAACCCTTGGCTCTCATCTATGCCCACCAACACCTTGTAGCTAATCCTCAAGTTCTCCCTGACTATGTTAACGAGCAAGCACATGTTATTGCTCATTTCGAGGATATGGAGAGATTGTTTGCGATGGTTGTATTCATGCCTACATGAGAAGGTGGAATACATTGCCACACAGCCTAAGGATCAGGGAGTATCACTCCCCAAACAAGATGAGGGAAGCCATGAGGAGAGTGCCCCTGTATAAGCACTCAATGAAAAATTTGAAAGCCAATTGGATTGGTTTTAAATTCAGTCCTCCACTGCTGCTAGGACTGTTGGAAGGAGTTAAAGAGGAGGAAGAACAGAAACAATGGGAAGAATTGGATAGGGAAGCAAGTTTCCATGATCGAGAGGAAGAAATCACATCAGAGGCTTGGGATGTCAGGGAATCTATCAGAGCCATTAAAGATGAAGAGTTAGATTAGTTGCTCAGAGAATGAGCAACCCATTCAGCAGGGGGATGATGATGAGCCCCAGAAATGGGTAACTATATGGGCTCATTCTGCCTCTTATTTTGACTTAATCCACCATTCTCATTAGTTTTTTGCATGTTTTGAATATATTTATGCTAATAGAGTGAACTGGGTTAGTCACTTTGCCATGTAGTCTAATGAGTGTTTTATGTAGATTTTTTGGACAAATTTGGACAAAGAAAAGGAATTTATGAGCAAATGGCAGCCATAAATTGAGGAAAATATGGAAGAGGACTTGTAAGGAGGGCGTCTCATTCATTAATGACCCCTTTCCTCGAATACTCCATCAACAACTTGGAGCACAAAGGCCCACATTGATGATTCCAAGGGGCAGCCGAGCAAGTCAAGTAGGATTGTTGTTTATCTTCAGTTCTAGGAAGTCGCTTTCCTTGATATTAGGAGGACTGTTGGAAGTCCCCATTTGTATAAATAAGAAGGCTTTGAGCCTCAGTAGGTTATCTAGTTATTAGTAGATTTTTGCACTTTTGTGCAGCATTGTGTTCAACTCATTTTCAAGTTCCTTTTTTAGAACAGTTTATGTAATGTAACTGCTATTTTTGATAATGAAGATGGAACAGTTTTTGGGCCAGCACTAATATCTTTCAAAGGGATGAAGCTCTTGGGTTAGGGCCCAAACCAAGCTTCCCAACACCTCCTTTTGTGTACTTATATGTTTTTGCTTCCATTCATGAGTTAATTTCTGTTGCATATATTCATTTTACTTTGTTAGATTAGGTTGCTTTTGATGGTTTGCATAGTTATTTTTTGTATCAGTTGTTCAAGTAGGTTATTGCAATGACAGAATGATATTCAAAAAGGCTAACAATGGGTCTTGATCTCATTTCTCCCTTCCTAGGACTATGAGTTGAGGTTAAGGCACTACTGCTGCCACCAAAAATACAAATTTTGCTTTTCCATGCAACTGCTAGTGTGATAACTTGATTTGGAAAAGTTGATGTTGGTTCAGATTCACTTGCTTAGATCATTTCCTGTTCTTTTTCCATAGTTCTATCGCATGCTTTTCTGTTCATAAGGTATTGTTCAACATTTTTCTGTTTGTAGGTTAGAAATTAGGTCAAGCTAGACAAAATTTGACTTTAATTCTTTCTCTTGTCAGTTTTGATAAGTAAATGTGCAAATCTCTTGTAGGACATATCAGCTCACCATCCCTCCATAAAACAGCAAGCACCAGTTCACTTCTCATAGATTTCCCAACTCATTCACAACATTTTTCCAATCTGCCCTAATTTCTGCGTTTTTTTCCCATAAAGCTGCTTTCTTTCCATTCAAACAAATCCGACCATCCCATTCATCCCTGATCTTCCTTGAAAAGTTCTAGACACCTCAAAAACTTCATCCAGCCCTCATTTCCCTTTTTCTATCATTTTTCCACCTTCAAAACTCGAAAAACAGCTTTCAGCCTCCTCTTGTAGATCCTCTTGTAGATCCCCTACAACCTCCTGTAGAACTTCCTGTGAGTGATTTTTCAAAGTACGATGGCTATGGAAACCTTCAGAAGGGTACTAGGGGCTTCTTAGGACCTCTCCACACCTTCCTCACCCTCTAAAAAAGCCAAATCCATCTTCCTTTTCCACCAAACCTCTAAACAGTCACAACCAGATAAATCACAAGCATAATAATTGCACATAGAAACACTCAAAAGTAAAAAAATATGATTTCTTCTCATTTATTTTTAGAAGTAACTTGAATAAATGCAATTGACCTTTTCAGTAATCAATGGCACTCATTTCATTAGTTTCCATCTCTTTTCTTGCAAAAGTAGGGTTAATGGGTAAACTAGGGTTTGATAGGGTTTGCGTTTCATTCCAGTTCTCATTCTCTTTCTGCGCATAGAATAGCCTTTGTAGATTTAGCTTTCTTCCATCACAGTTAAAAGCTTCTTCTGAGAACTCATAGAAGTTGGCTTAAGCTCCTAGCGAACTTGTGCCAACTCATCAAGTGACAGCCTGGAGTAAGAGCTAGTACTTGTGCATACAACATCGTCTCTTCTAAGTTTGTTACGAACTATCAGGTTGATAAAAGTAAAGTAGGAAGCCCCAGGAGTTGTAGCATTATTGCCGCAATACTGGAGCCTACCAATAACTTACTATGAATTCTAGATAGGTCTACTTTCCATATTCAAATCTCTCTAAGTAAAACTTAGATCTTTTTGTCCTCTGTTGTTCTAGATCAGACCACTAGATCTAGGGAATTAATTTTTGTCTTCATAAGTGAATTTTCCATATAATAAATTGGAAAATCCACTAGGGATCTATATTTCCCTTAGTGGTTTCCTTGGATTAACATTTTTTTACCTTTCAAAGTGACCTTAATTGACTTATTCAAACAATAATTGTCCTTAGGCAAACACATTTTTGATCTTGGTTGGTTTTCTTATGTTGTATTTTGACTAAATTATCCCCAACGCACTATGTTTTGAGACAGAGAACTGCAACACAATATCTCCTCTGTAAGTGCGTTGATGTTCTTTGGTGACCACACTACACCTACATTTATCCTGTATGTTAGTGCCTAAATCTACCTTAGGCTCGAGGAAGGCAGGTCTAGGGTAACATCAAACCACGCTTAACTTGGTAGCTAGCCCTACCAGGCTAGGAGAGGGCTATCTCCTTGTCAATCTCAATTAGGTTATTTGGCAGCTAGGTCTTGAGATGACTGAAATGAATGCTGATTTTAGGCTAGGTATAGTAGATCAGAGAATTTTGTTTGATTTTAGGTTTTGGTTGCTGGATCAATTGGAGAAGGAAAATTGGGTCCGGAAATCAACTCAGGGATACAGTCATGTTCTGTGGGGCGAGGTAGAAAATCGTTTATGTACTAGAAAAGGATTAATATGGTATATTAAGATAGCTAAGGAGTTGAGGAGGGAACAAAGAAACTATGAATCCTCTTCAAATAGTTGAAAACATTGAAAACCAAATGCATTCCCAAGACAAAGCACTGTAAATTAGTGTATTTTGTCTATTCACCTTGATTCATTTAGTTTAGAAGAGAGAGAGAGAGAGAGAGAGAGATGTGGATACATATAAAACATCAGAAAAAACTCATTACAAAGAAAAGATAATACATAAACTCACTGTCACAAGAATCTTACAAAAATAGTTGTGAAACTTGGTTTTATTCCTTGCCAAACTGTTGATACAAATGTTCAATGAGAGCCAACACTTCTACCAAAGTCCAACCTTTAGAAATGAATCAAAACGTACATGATATAGGCAAGGAAACTACTCAAGCTAGCTATTAGGGTTGAATCCATGAGAAGAGGGGTGGTTTCAACCATATCTAAACTAAGAACAAGAATATAGGCAGTGGAACAACTTGCCTCTAAAACCAAGGAAACCAATTCATTACATCTCAAAACCACTTGGAACTTGATGTATCTACCCTATGAAGTGATTTTCAAACATATTTACATCAAATTCATCATTTACCATGCTTACCAAGAAATTAGGAAAAAGTGATCTCCCAAGAAAGCTAGGAAAAATCTGGAAAATTAGGCAAAACTGGCAAAATCAATTTAATGCGCAGCGCCAAAATTTTAATGTGTAGTGCTTTTTCTAGGCCAGTTTTGGAAGCCTCCTTGGAGTCCAAATCATGTGCAAGATATCTTGTTGGAAATATTATCGAGTATAATTTCTGGAAAAAATTGAATTTTTGAATTTGGAGTCCATTTTCCCCTCAAAATATTGATTCTCCCAAGTCTGCTTCCTGTGTGGCAAAAAAGTGGCAAAGAGGGCACTTTTTGGGTGTTTTTTGCCCTTTTGGAGACCTAGAACTTGTCCAAAATTCTTCACTATTTTTGAGCTTTCATATTTTTCCATGTTGATTCCAAAAATTTAAACCATTTTGATAGAATATGTCACCAACAAAAGCGTTGCGCGTACCTATTGGGTTTTCCCGTGTTTCAAAATTTAATGTGCAGCGCCACTGATTTAATGCGCAGTGCCGATTTCAAACCAAGTTTTGGAGGCCTTCACGGTGTCCAAATTGGTAAAGGATATCTTTTTGGAAAGCTTATCAACTATAATTTCCAAAACATCTTGAATTTCTCAATTTTGGGTTCATTTTCTTTGTCAAAAGTCAAATCTCCCAAGACTGGTCAAAATGTGCAAAATGAAGCAGCCTAAATGCAGAGTGTTGTTGCAGTCAACTTTTAAAAGTCTTCCTCAACTCCAAATTGAGCTCGTGATAGCTCATTGAAAAGATATTTGTGTCTAGTTAGCATTTCATGCATCAAGCAAGTCATTTGGCCAACCAAGCTAGGAGAAATCTTGACTTTTCCAAAGTCACTCCAGAGGTACAACAACTCTCCTGAGGCAACTATATTTTTGACATTTCTCTAAAACCATGACACCTGTGTAAAACGTGAAGGAGGTTTTTCTTTATTGGCCTATTTTGGAAAAAAAACTCACTCACCTTTTGCAAATTAATTTTTCTTGCTCAGAAACATCATTTGAGTAAAACCTATCTTGATGTGTGAAACAGGGGATTTGTCGAAATGAAGTGAAATGAAGGGGATAAAGGGCTTCTAAATTATTGAGAAAGTTTTGGGAAGTAGGGAGGGATGTTAGGAAGTAGGGGAAAGTGGAATTTCAAATTTTGAGTGAGGGGAAGGGGTTCAAAAGGGAAAAACACAGGCCTAGCCTAGAAAATAGTCAAATTGTGGCAAGAAGCTAGCATTTGTGGGAAAATGATGAATTTGAGTGATATAAATTATGGGAAGTGCTTAATAAGGTACATTAAGGATAGGAGAAGGTGTATGAGCATCAGGATACAAGTTTTGGTTATGATTTGACCATTCAAGAGAAATTACCTTCAAAACGCTAGGAGAGGGAAATGAATCTTACTTAGGCACAAATGAAGCACGAACAAGATGTAAAATGACCCATTGGAACCTGAAATGATGATGACAAATCTTTGAATGATGTTACACAGCTAAATGGTGACATGGACCAACACTTGGAAAACTTTGGAAGAAGTGAAAACAAACCCTAGACCTAATACCTAGTGACCAAATTTTACTTGAAGACTCATTGAAATGACAAAATTTGACTTTGACACCCTAAGACCACTTTGTAAGAGCATATTTAATCACTGGTGGAAGGTTTCAAAGATTGACACTAACATTGTAGAATAATAAATAAATAAAAATCATTTCTTTTCCTTTCTCTTTGTTTTTCTTTGGTCCAAAATTTTTGATTGATTCTCTGAGTTTGTCTATGTATCTGAAAAACCATTATAATGTTGGCCTTTTATTTTATTAGCCTTTTATGATAATTTCTTTATTTTTTTCTTCCTTCTTATCAATTAGGCCTTTTGTAAACATTTGGCTTGATTGTTGTAGGAATTTACAGGGTAAGTTCCTCAGACAGAACACCAAAGGACACCGCTCACAAATAGATCACATATCAATACACCAGTATTGTTGACGTAATTAAAACCCTCAAACAGGGAAACAGTCATGGCCTAAGCCAACACAGTCACTTCAAGCAATTTCTTAATAAAAGAATGAAAATTTACATAAGTTTCTCTCATGAACGGTTACCCTACAAATGACCCTCCATGCTCTTTAAATAGAGATCATGGACTAATCGGGTGTTAAGCCATGGATCAAGTGTCAGTAATACTAAGGAGAGAATGAACCGTCGGATCACTACATATCGTGATCGTCGAATTGTAAGTTACAAAAGTACATAGTAAAGAAACACACTTTACCTAACTCTACACTAGACCAGGTTATATTTAACTATTTCCTATGTCGGAATATCCTAACACCCCCCCTTAAGAAAAAATTGGGATAGAATTGAAGGATGTACAAATATGACACAATAGGAGAAGGAAGGAGGCATTAGAGACTATCCCCCCTTAGTGACAACTTCCTGAAATCCAACCATAAATCAAAGTTTAGGAAACTTCGCCTTTGTGGGAGCCTTTGTAAAGATGTCTGCAACTTGATCATTTGTTGAACAATATTGCACTTTAAGAACATGGTCATGAATGAGATTTCTAATGAAGTTCATGTGTAGTTCAATGTGATTGTTGCGCTGATGTTGAACTGGATCTTTTCATATTTGAATGGCCCTTTGATTATCACACCAAAATGTAGTCGGATGTTGCTACTGAAATCCAAACTCTGATAGGATCTGACGAAGCCACAAGGCTTCCTTAATGGCTTCTATGGAACCATGATACTCTGCTTCTGCTGAAGAAAGATAAATGACACTTTGTTTCTTGCAAGGCCATGTAATAGGTCTTGAACCAAGAGTGAACACATAACTTGTAGTAGAATTTCGATCTTTAGGGTTACCAGCC
The DNA here is from genome assembly GCA_000404065.3 of Pinus taeda. NCBI lineage: Eukaryota > Viridiplantae > Streptophyta > Pinopsida > Pinales > Pinaceae > Pinus > Pinus taeda. Next base: position 182,703 of record APFE030789022.1, read on the forward strand.
CAATCAAAATCAGTGAAACCAACCAATAGAGGAGATGCTTCAACACTGTAATGAATCCCAAACTAAACTATACCTTGAACATAACGAAGTATTATTTTAGTTGCTTTCCAATGACTTTCTTGTGGGTTTTTCATAAACTGAGAAATAAGGCCAACATCAAAGGAAAGGTCAAGATGAGTATGGGTCAGATACAAAATTTTTCCTACAAGTTGATGGTATAAGGTAGCATCAACTTTGGGTGAAGTACAAGTGAATATTAGTTTGGCTCCATACTAAAAGGGATAAGGGGCTGGCTTACAGTCTTCCTTGTGTAAATGGCATAGAAGATCACATGCATACTTGGACTGGGAAAGGGAAATACCTTCCTTGGATTGCAAGACTTGAGGACCAAAAAAATAATGCAAGTGTCCTAAGTCTGTCATTTCAAACTTCTTTTTAAGGCTAGACTTCACATGGTTTATAAGGTTGGGATCACTACTAGTAAGGATAAGATCATCAACATAAAGAACAAGAATGATAAGGGACTTGCCCACTTTCTTGGTGTACACAATATTGTCAAAATGACACTTAGAAGAGCCAGTTTCTAAAAGAAAGCTATCCATTTTGGCATACCAAGCTCAAGGGGCTTGCTTCAGACCATAAACGGATTTCTTAAGCTGACATACAAGGCTAGAGTCTGTTTGTATAAATAAAGTAGGTTGTTCCATATAGATTTCTTCATGCAAGTCCCCAAGCAAGAAGGCAAATTTAACATCCATCTAATGGACTTCCCATTTGAAAGAGGTAGCAAGGGAAAGAACAAGGTGGATAGAGTTCATTTTGGCAACAGGGGAGAAGGTTTCAGTATAGTCAATTCCTTATACTTGTGAAAAACCATTAGCAACAAAACAAGCTTTATTTTTATCAACTTTTCCATTTGGTCCATACTTGGTTCTGTAAACCCATTTACATCTAACAAGTTTTCGTCCCTTTGGTAGAGGAACAAGATTCCATGTATCATTTGCCAATAATGAATGATATTCTTCATTCATAGTTGCGTCCCAATCTGGATGGCCTGAGGCTTCTGCAAAGGTGTTAGGCTCATAATTAGCTGAAGCTTAAGCCAGTAAAGAAGAGACTTTATCGAATTGAGAACGTGTACGTCGATGATCTGTAGGATCATCGGTAAGAGCACCTGCTACATCCCGAGTAGCATGGACCCATTTTGGAAGCTAAGGAGCTAAAGGAGGATCCTGAGAAGGTGGGAGAGGATTTTCATCCTCGTTGTCATCATCTGAAGAAGAAATATTTTTAGAAGTAGAAGGGATAGAGAGAGGTGGCACATCCGCTGAACTAGGCTCGTAGCCCGATATAGTTTCAAAAAACTTTACATCCCTTCTAATGATAACATTTTTGGACTTAAGTGGAATAAGTCTGTATCCTTTGACATCTTTAGAATATCCAACAAAAATACATTTTTCACTCTTAGGTTCTAAAGCTTTATATTTCTCATCTGGAATATGGGCCCATGCTTCGCTTCCAAAAACGCAAAAGTGACTTACATCTACTTTAAATGAGCTCCATGCTTCTTCTGGAGTGATATTCTTTAAAACCTTTGTAGGAGTGTGATTTATTATGTAATTTTCATAGTTAATTTCTTCTGCACAAAAATTAAGACTAAGTAATTTAGATTGAAGCATACAATTATCCATTTCCTTTAAGGTGCGATTCTTCCTTTCAGCTACACCATTTTGTTGTGGAGGATATGGAATAGTACGTTGCATTTGAATTCAATTCTCAATGCAAAAGTTGATGAATTTGTTGTTAAAATATTCTCTGCCATTATCAAATCTTAACTTAAGAATTTTATGTCCAGATACATGCTAAATACTTCACTCTTGAGTTTTAAGAAGTATACCCAAGTGCGTTTGGAGAAATCATCAATGAAAGTTAAGAAATAATTGTAGCCAGAGAATGAAACAACTGGAAGTGGACCACATAAATCACTATGCACAAGTTGTAAAGGGGCTGAGGCATGCCAAGAGGCACGTTTTTCAAAACTATCTTGATGATGTTTTCCGAGTACACATCTGGAACAAACACCATCTTTGCAAGATACCATTGGAAGACTTGTCACCATATTCTCTTTACATAGATTCTAAATGGAGTGATAGTTAAGTGACCAAAGCGCTCATTCCAAAGTTTGCTCACTTCATAATTATGAGCAACAAATACCAAGGGAAGATTTGATGACTTGTTGTGTTGTACAACAACCCCCCCATTTCACAAATTTTTATATAAAATCATAATATGAAATGGGTCCCTTTTAAACTTAGATGTGTGAATAAATTGGTATTAACCCTTAATTAGAAAATCCCTTATCAAAAGGCTTAATGAAAATGATATATCTTAAGAACCTTTTGAAAAGAAATAAAGTGTGGCTTTAAAACTATTATAAAACTACTCATTATTATGATAAAGTGATCGGAAGATCGCATATCGCAATAACAAGTAAAGCATGCATAATGATACGTCCATTCTCTCCAATCCGAAAATCATATCGCAATCGGAGATCGGGAAAGGGAAAATGTCAAAGCAACAATTTAAAAGAGCCTCCCTCATTTCTCCAATGTGATAAAGTGTATCACCATCGGTAATCGGAGATAACAAGCCAACACATGATTAAAGGCACATTCAAATCCTCTGATGTGATAAAGCATTTCACAATCGAAGTTCGGTGAAATCATATCAACACAGTAATAAGACCTGAATCCATTCCCACCTGCAGATCGACGTAATTCTTTCATATTAGTTTATAGAAGCATTTCTATGTATCACGTTTTTCTCTTCGCTTGTGCAGAACTCCACTCAAATAAAAAAATTTAAACATATGGGGAAGAAATCAAGAAATTTGTAGCCGTGGCTCCTACAGTAGTAGTGCAACTAGCCAAGGATCTAGGGCCAAGCAAAAAAGGGTTATTCTCAGACACTACATGCCTCGGCCTTGGAAATACTAGTTGGGAGAGAATTTACAATTTAATTGAAGCAGAGGAGCTTGAGGAAGTATCGGAACAAGCTACATCCGACTCAACTAATAAATCAGAAGAATCCCTCAAGGATTTAGCTTGTTCATATTTACACATAATAGCAACACGAGAAAATATTCTTCCATACACTGACGTAGTGAGATGGGTGGTGGAAGAAATTCCGGTTTCAAACATAACATTTTGCACAATTTATAGGAGGATTTTTGGCTCCTTTCAGCCTGATGATTTAAGGAAAATGTATCACTTGCCTAAACCTGAAAAGTGGTACAACAAAGCCTTCTTGGAAACATTTGCAAATGAAAATGAGACGGAATCGGCCCCGATTAAGCAGTGGAGACATAATCCCAAGAAGCACAAACACGAATCATTAGATAAGTACTCAGTGGACTCATTGGCTTCTCCCTAATGTTATGCTGGGCTATGATGTGTAGAATGTGGGGGATACATGATTCTTCTAAATTCACCATTGAAATGGTCACGTTAATAGAAGTAGCAGTCAATAGTTTTTTGATGGATTGGGAAAACATATTGTCTGACAAATTGGCCACAGCGATTCTAGAATTTAGATCAAATTCACGCAAAACTACCGGGACCATTCCCCCTTTTTATTATAGTGCTTATATTATGGATACTCTCTGTTTTAACTTTGAATATCTGGCACTCGGCTGGAGATGGACTCCCCAGGACCCTAATCCAATCCACATTTATCATCAAATCTTAAGGAAAGCTCACTACAAAGATCATTTGTACCAAATCTGTAATGGTTTTATGCTGCCTATCTACTATCCTATTTTTGATAAACATGCCCCTAGGATTTCTGAGGAAGCAGGGATCGACTTAACTGCTATAGAAAATTGGTTCGGAGAAGACAAATTGACCTATATAAGGCTTTTTTATAGCCTTACAAAACCCCATGTTCTTCCTCTCTATGTGCCTGATAAGCTGCTAGCTCGGGAATTGGCCTACCAAATAACAACAGAAGGGACATCCAAAACTCTTAGAAACTCTAAGAAACAGGTATGGCCTACATTTCGTCTAAGATGTGGTGTCTACACTCTTCATGATTACAAACACGCAGAAAAGGAGGCAGAAAAAATACAAATGCTCAATCTTGCAACCATCCCCAACAAACAATATGATCCTAGAAAAGTTGCCTATAATGTTCTTGAAGAAGCTAAGCTTGCAAAGTTTGATCATGAAGAAGATGAATTTGATGAATTTTTTTCTTTAGCAGAGTCATTATTTCAGGTAAGAACATTGTCCAGGATCAGATATAAAGACGAAGAGCTGGAAGATTTCAATAGGCTCAGAGAACAGAGGTTGCAAACTCTGCCACTAGACTTATTAGCTACCACCCTAGCAATCCAGTTAAGTGAGCCTGAACAGCAAACTGGTGTCAAACCTCCTACTGTGAAAAGAATTCCCGATAAAGGAAAAGAGCCATAATAGAAAAAACAGAAAAAGGGCAGTGAACACATGATTACAGTTACTAAAATCGATCACAATCTCCTTAAAGAATGGAAACAGTTTGATTCTATTGTAAGAAATCCTGAGACTTCACAGGGTTTTAATACCCCTGAAGTGACAATCGGTCACAAGACAGCGACAAGTACGGTTCCAATTGAAGGAACCAACGGCCTACCTACCAGCAAGGATGTAGAGATAATTCCTAATGATCCATCGGATGAAATCATTTTGCAGATAGAAGAAATACCACCATTAGATGTCTTTTACAATCATAAACATAGGGTTGTAATAAAAAGGCAAAGGCAAAAGAGAAGGCTTGATCAACCTTCCCTTTTACATGCACAGACAGAGATGGCTAATGTGGTATGGAAAGAACAATTCAATCCCTCCGAAGACCTCACAAAACTCTCTCAATACACTGGGGATTATTCGGCAGCCACTATGGATAAAGCATCATAAGTGAGCAATTTACTCAAGGAAAAATATCAGTTAATTGTTTCATTGGAAACACAGATATCAGAAAAATAGTAAAGAATAGAGCAATTGGAACAACAATTAGCAGTGCAGCAGCAAGTAAATAACCAACTAAATGAACAATTGCTCAAGGAGAAGCAGAGGATAGAATAGAGCGCAATGTAGAAACAAAAAGAATTATCAACAACATTGGCCAAGCTGAAGACAATGAATTAACAAATGAGTAAAACAAAAGATGAGCAAACTGCTCAATTATCACAACAGATAGAGAAGTTCAAGAGTTTTCCTCAACCAGCAGAATTCAGGTCCTAGGCTCTCTAGATCAATAAAGCATTGATTAAATAGTTAAATTTACTATGTCATAATATTTCTCTTGTTGAACCCCTCTGTGAGATTGCTTCATCAATGATTGACAAATCAGTCTACGCCAGACAGGATTTGGAATAGGCCGATGAAACTTTAACCAACTTTCTTGCTTGGCAAGAAACTAGTTGATCCGGATTTAAACAGGAACGCAATAGATTACAGACATAACCATAAATACAGAGATGCGATAACCATAAATGAAGAGATGCAGTGGAAATAACACTTCATTTCATTAATGGAAAATAGCGAAATATGCTTACAACCAGTAATGGAAATAAACCAGCTAGGACGATGGTAGCTTATCTCTGAGAAGAGATGTGCGGCTACATGTCTCTGAACTGTTCCGAACTTGTGTTACAATGAGGCTCGAAGGCCTATTTATTATTGAGAAACAATGGAAACCCTTCACATTCCAAAACTGACCCTTAGAAGATGAAACGCCAAATTGTGGGCCCCGTTTTGGGTAAATTGGTACATCAATTTCCCGGGGTCGTAACTTTGGCATACGATCTCTGTTTGACGCGTATGATAGCTCATTAGAAAGATCTATCCGAGAACTACCATTTTTGGAACGGGAAACATCCGTCAATTCCATGGACCCATGTTTCCCCTGGATTCCCCAAAAAACGTCGTTTAGAGCCTCAAAACGGCTCCGGAAATTCAGGACCTGAAAAAACAGCTAAAAATAGTAAGTTGTGCTACAATTAAGGAAACTGAAAATGCCGAAAGAGACAATTGTGGGGGTCCAAATGGGATAGGTGGGTGGCCACCAACATCCACCTGGATCACTAACACTGCATATCCAACATGTACATAGCATCATCTGTACCCAACACTGAATATGCAACATTCATACAACACTATCTACATTAACATCATGTACTTATTATTTCATACACAACATGTACACACACTACATGTGCACAGTACTGCATGCACACAATCATCCCAGATGCAACATGTACAACAATAATAACTCACATCTAAAAGCACATTGTCTCTACCAAGGAACCTTGCTTCCAGTGCTTTGTCCATGCTTATCCTAGCATGTCGGAGACCACCATGCTTTCATTTTGCTGATGTATCTTTCCACATTACCTATCATAACATAAACATAATATAATCACATAATATCAACTCATAACCACATGATATTAACCTCGTAGATGTGTCAGACTACTCTTCCCACTTGATTCCTTATGAACCAAGAATCTCTTCATGCAATTCACTTGCACAAGAAATCATTCCTCCACACAAACAATCCTTGAAAACCCTGTCAGATAGTGACATAGATAGATATATAGATACATACATACATACATACATACATACATATATACATACATACCTACATACATACGTACTTACATATATAATCATTAGCATAAAACAATCATCATCTTTTCAGACAACAACATACATACACATACATGTATACTTATAAAAATCGACATAATCATGATCATAACATAATTACCAGACATCAAGGTCAAGGTTAAAAGAACTTCCTTTATTCATGCACAACATGCATGAAATTGAGAACAACGGTTCCCAACATAGCCAAGGCATATCATGCCTCATATCCATTTACTTTAACTTTTCTGATTACCTTCCTCATGTCTATGCTTCCACTATCCATTTACCATAATGGACCCGACCAATCCAGCCGACTGTCATAGTCTTACTTTCCACTATGCTTACTCATACACTGAGCTTCATCCGTGTCTTACATTAATTGTTGGGTGCCACACAACCCTCCTCGAGGTACATCAACTTTTCCTCTTTCCCAACCAATTCCCTAGACTCAAAACATAAAAGGAAAGAATGGAAACAACAACAAGAAGAAGAACCATTAAAACCAATAATAATGTGACTCCACAACGAAGTGGTATGGCCATACTCTAAACAGAAATAAAGCTACAAATCAAGCACAAGCAAATAAAAAAGTACCAAAATCACAAGACTAACAACAAACACCATGACTCAATCCCCATAGTTCCCAGGGAAACCCAACCAACGCCTTCTTCAAGATTTCTTGGCAACCTCTCTTTGCCATGCATCAAAATTCCACAAACACATAACTATCAATGTATAAATAAACATAACATTACATCGGTTAGCTTATCTTGTTTTGCCAAGCATGTTCCTTAGAACTGAACACATCCACGCCATCTCTCAAGGGACTCCAATCCTTTGACAGATCCACCTGTAACTAAAGACTAGCTAATATACCTGTCAAGTACATGTTCATGAATCTAGCACATATCCACACATTGTCACAAAATCAAGGTTAAGAAGACTTCCTGTATGCGAAGCACTCATTTTTTTGGAATTAGGGTTTCCAAACCTATCCAAATAAATTCTTTCTCAATTCATTTCTTTTTCCTTTTTACTTGTTGCAATTGAGGCTTACTATGTGTTGTCACATCACTCAACTGTAAGTTATATAAATAAATAAACTATTACCTTGTCACGCTAATACCAACCATGTTTCTTGCAACTTCTCACACATGTCAACCACGTTCCACATATCAAGGCAATCATATATATCCATTAAAATAAACCTTTACCAAGAGTAACAAACATGTCATAATCCATACTCAACTCATATTCATTAGACATAATGTTACAAATATCACCTACTACACTCAAGTAATGATCAATTGTCTCAACACATATGTATTAGTACAATCATCTTAAAACAAGATCATTGGAACACATACTTAGATTATGCAATTCATCAAACATTCAACCAACTTTCAAACACACCATGTTAAATGAATCAACCAGACGACATAATAGACACCAATATAGGACATAAGTGAACTCATACCTTAGTGTATTTTAGGGGAAGCTATCTTGTCTGCACAATGAATCTAGGTTAGCATGATACAACTTCACTACATATCAACTCAAACCTAAATCATGATATCGATAGCAGTAACTAACTAACATTTTCACATCATAAGCTCATAATCTATTGTCATTCACGCATAGCAATCACATATATACGATCGATCTAGATTAGTAACACACAATGCAACACAATAAGTCGACTCATACTTGAATGTCGTAACCATAACCATCTGCATAGGTCAAACCAGGCTAACACAATACATATAACATCAATATTTTCAATGCAATGAACATAACCATCACGCATATGCCCAATCCAAATTACAACATCAAGATCTCAATGAAATAACCATAATCATCAAGTTAATAACACATTACAACAATAAGCTATATATCATGCTCATCAGCAACATAAAACCTAATTGTCAAGCTAATTGTCATATAGCAACAACAATTTAAGCTATAACATACTCATCAACAACATATCATATAACATAATCATCAAGTTATCTAAAATTAAGCAAAAATAGTAATCCATACAACCACAGGTTACTACCATCCTTGACTATCCGACTCATGTACCTATGACTATAATAATCATCTATCTATCATGTATGTAACCATAACATAAAAAGACATGTACATAAACCTAATGTATATAAACCTAATGCATATAAATATTCTTAACTTACATACATGCATGCCAAACATATGATACCTATATGGCAGTCTGCTCTTACCCCAAAGTCTAATGCTGCAACCTCACTTTGATAGTCTGCATCTCCTGCTCTATCTTAGCCAACACATTAGCATCATAAAAACCAATCACATCATGATGACCTAAATTGCATACAATGAATTCACAAGGCATATTTGACCTACTATTCATGCATAACTATAACAAAGACCGTACATGCATAACAATTGCATATATACATATAAAAAATGAGTACCAAACCATATACACATCATTCTAGCTAGAGTCCAGACATCAATGTATCACCATACCAACTACACAAACCATGACCTCATGCATGACAATAACTACTCCATTGTACACATTTCTACACGCAATCAACAATATGCATAACCAATGCCTAGCCAACTACAAATATGCATAAATGCATATAGTCGAACATAAGTGATCAATTATTGTAACCAACCTACAAGACTGATACATGTAATCAAACATACAAGAATGAAACCTAATATACAAGGATGTAATCAAGCTATATATAATCCATACACAGTAGGTCACATACTTATGACAATGCATTTCACAAAATCAATATCAAATTGTCCATGATAACCATACTCAAGAATCAAGAAAAGCAACAAGTACATGAAATGAAAGCATAGGAGAAACACATACAACTGACATGCATGCATGACTAACACATTCAACCCATCTAGTCCGAGAGTTGAACCATGCTCTAATACCACTCTGTAACACCCTCCTCCCGCATCCACCCAAGTTACCATGCCAACTAGGGTAAACATGAGACGAGTGGCTACTATGATAAAATTCGACCTCCTAGGTGACCTTAAGGAAGTGGAATCAATGGAACATCATATACAACCATCCAACACCATCAACAAAACCCTTAGGAGACAAGTCAACCACTTAGACAACTTGCCCCTAGGTCCCACTATTATTCTGAACAATTTAAGGCCCAGTCACTCTCATGCTATGGGAAGGGAGTAGTGAGAGACCTAAACTCGCTCCCATAGGCCTGCCTACCAGTGACTGTGGTCCAAACTTGCCAGTTCTTTGCGAGCAAGTCCAGGATTTGAGCAACTTTTTCAATCCCAGAGCCCATGCCACTACCCAGAATGGAATGAAAGCTCAAAATTAGGTAAAGTAAAGAGAAACAACAATGGAAAAGTAAATGGTTGATCAAGACCTTAACCAGACCCCTACTAGCCATGACAGGCATTTCATCAAACATATTGTCAACATGTAACCTATAGGTGTAAACCATAGAGTTAAGTGTTGGGATCTATTACTTGTTTGAGAATCACCATGAACCATTGTTTCCTCATTTTATTTGTTGCCTTATCATTTATTAGGCCATAGATATATTATGCATTCAAATAAAAGTAAAAACATGTTGAGGGCCAAACATAGTTGCTTCCATAAAATGAACATATAACCAACAAAATAGGAACACAATTACAATAAACATATCATCCATCAAAATCCATATATACAAAATTACATTTACGCATGAAAATCAATGGAATGAATTTCTCATTAAGAAATGCAATGAACTGACCAGAGATGGGACTACCACATTCCAACCGACCATAGGTTGGATGAGCCAAGTCTCTCTTCAACCAATCACCCCCATGCCATATTCCAAACATGAATGTGGGACTCATAGAACACATCAAGAAACACCAATCAATGTGGATGCCACCATAGTTCTCTGCCTACACCATGAGGAATTTGAGTGTCTCCTAGTCTCTCAGGCTTTATCGTGCATCCGTAGTCCTATCTAGGGATCACTATGCCCTACACCGAGACATATTTTCTAGGCTTTACCATGCATTCCATCCCAGAATCACCAGACCCAACAAAGAGAAAATCCACCTCTTCGATTTACCGTATATATTTCCATTCACTGACAAGGATTCCTAGGCCCACAGAGGCACACAATCTGGCTTTACTGTAAACCACAGTATGGTTCAGGGGTTACTAAGCCAATGGCTTCATGCATCCTCAATCTAGTTTAAGGACCACTATGACCATCTGTTTGTCAAATCATAGATCCACCCCACTTAGCTTCAAATCCAATCCAACCATCCCACATATAATGCATGAGAGAACCCATATCATCAAATCTATTAGGAAATGGAAAGCCTAGGCTAAAAATACTGTCACACCTAGAAAAACCCATGCCATGATAAAAAATAAACACATGCAATCTCATGCATGCCAATTCTAGCAAGGAAAATACACATGCAAGTCGATACTTGCAATGAATCCTGCATTAGCTACTTGATCCTGCCTTTCCCTGCTTGATCTTTGCTTCTTGTTGACTTCTTTCTTCAATTCCAAAGTGATCCAAGAAAGCTCTAAGTATTCAAGAGAGAGAGAGAGAGAGAATATTGAGAGAGCTCCAAAACTCAATTGAAAAAAGGTTACACTAACCAAGATTGCCCACTGATCCTGAAAAGCCTTTTTATGAATGAGGCATCTATTTTCTTCATTTTACATTATTTCCTTCATTTTCCACCTCACATGCAACCGGTGACCTTTTAACTTCCTTTTCTCCTATTTTCAATTATTTTCTTAAATAAATGTGCCAAAATACCTTTTTGCCTTTTTAACGCCTTAGCTATTGCCTTTACCAATTTTCTTAGCCACAAACAACCAAATGAGCACCCCCACTAGGATGTCCCACCCAACATTTAACTTGGAATAAGTGTCCCATCACTATGGCCTTATATATATTTTTACATGGAATTTTCACGAGGGATGTTACAATTCTATCACATAATACCTACTCTTTGTAGCTTCCAATATGGAATTCCGCATTACATTTCTCACTAACCAAAATATGACGTCTCTTTTGCAAACAAGATACTTTGTATGGAGTAGAATTTATCACTTTATTCCTTCCCAACTTCTACACCATCGCATATCAATGAGTACTTTACACACTCACACTTTGATTTAAACATATATCCTTGAACAAATTATTTCTCTAGGCTAGTTGTCTAATCTCCTTAGTTCACTTGAGTAGAACTCTCTTCATTGAGAATAATTTTCAAATATATGGGATATATTCATGTTAAGGATAATTTAGACTTCATCACCTTGTAGTATGTGTGAACTTCATTCATTGACACAATATTCTAGATATTCAAGTTCCTTATTACCAAGTGTGTTGCATTTATAACATCTAGGTGATAATGTTGTCTTCTTCACCTAGTTCTAGAATAATTGTTTCTTCCACTAAAATCACTTCCTTTGGATAATTGAATTTTTTCCAAATTTCTTCCTTATTCTTTTTGGGATCTCCCTCTTCTAATTTGTTGTACTCTAATTATTATTGAGCTTCTTCCTTTTCCTCTTTGAATGTCCTTCCTTGATAAATTTTCTTCTACCTTGAGGGCATATTCGTATTCCTTTTCAATTATTATTTGGGATAAAATGATAATATCATCTTAGATTTCATACCTTAAGCCATTTATGTATATAACTGCTTTTTGTGTCTTCCTCTACATGCATAATCCCAATATTTATCTTGTAAAACTCCTTTGTATATTTCTTAACTAAAAATAATTTCTACTTAAGATTCTACATTTTCTTGAAAATATTTAACTGATAGTCCCTGGGAATGAATTTAAATTTAAATTTAGAACCAACTGTATCCCAAATTCTAATCATTGATTTTTCTTTTTTCTTTAACTATTCTTGCACACCATCCCACCATAACTATGCATGGCCCTTTAGTTTAGTCACAACATATTTGACTTTCTTCTCTTCATGTACACATTAAGAGTAAAATTACTCAATCATTTCATTGATGCCCGAGCCAATAAGTTCTTAAATATTTAGGGTGTCTTCATACATTGGCACCTTCATTTTCATTTGGAACTAACTCCTGTGAACATTCTAAGCAATTTTTCCTCTACGAATGCTTCTTCCACTCTTCTTCTTCCTCAATATATCATCTTTCTTGTTGACATATCCTTTATTAACGCCCCTCCTCTATGTGGATTCCATGGATTCTATCTTTATTTCCATAGAACTCACCACTTATAACAAAATTGCATTTTATATATATCTTCCTCATCCTAATCCCGTTCCTCTTTCTTGATGTGCCATATTCACCTCTTTTAAGTAGTACTCCTACTTTGATAATAAAAATGGTGCAACTAAACTTAGCTTTAGTTTATTATGAAACCAGATCACAAAAGATAAGAAAAGATAGGTCAACGAATTGAAAATTATCCTCTTTGAGGGGGAAACCTCCTTTACATCACATAAATGAACAATTCTTGGATGATATAAATGAAAAGACCTCCTTGGTATATATATGAGTCTAAGGGGTCATAATATAAATAGATCCTACATAACAATAATAATGTAAGGGCACAAAAAAATCAATAGTAGGATTCTATGAGGCACAACAATAAAAATAAGGGGGCCACACTATTATTATAGGGACCTAACATGCCCCTCTCCAACAAGAAAAATGTTGTCCTCAATGCTTGAGTAGTTTTGGATGCTTCTATATAAAATTTTCATCCTCTTGTGTGGAACATTCAGTGGGTAAGTTCTTCCACTTAATGAGATACTCTAAAATTGATCGATTTGATAGTTGTCAAGTTCTTGCTTCCATGACTCCTTCAAGCTCCAATATGATTTTTCCTTCTTCATCAAGTTTTGGCAATATTTTTTGAACTTGGAGCTTGTCATTGATAACCTTCCTCAAGCATGAAACATGGAAGAATAGGTGTACTCGGGAAGATGTAGTAAGTTCCAATTTATATGCCATAGTAACAACATTTTGAAACACTTTGTAAGGACCATAGTACTTGGGTGATAATTTATTATTATTCTTAGCTTGCTCGAGGGACATTTATTTTTATGTCTATAGCCGTAAAAATACCTTGTCGTCTATGTCAAAACTTCTTTCACAATGTTGATCTTCCCGTTGTTTCATTTGATTCTGTGCGAGAGTGAGGTTATCCTTTAAGAGTTGGAGAATTTGTTGTTGATGATCAATGTGATATTCCATTACTTGAACCTTAGAATTTTCTCTTAAATATGATATGAGGCATGGTGGATGATATCCATAAAGTGCCATAAATGGGGTTACTTTTGTTCCAGTATGGAAGGAAGTGTTATGCCACCATTCAGGCAGGGGTAACTACTTGACCCATGGTGTTTATTTATAAGATAGAAAGCAATGAAGATATCCTTCCAAACAATTGTTCACTCTCTCAGTTTTCCCTTCAGATTGAGGATGATAAGATGAATTATGAGCTAATTGAGTACCAAAACAAGAAAATAATTGTGTCCAAAAATTTCGAGTGAAAATGGGATCTCTGTCACTTACAATAATCTTTGGGTTTTAGTGTAGCTTTTGAATTGTTTCCATAAATGCAATAGTAACTGTACTGCCTTTAAAAGGGTGAGGTAATGCACAAAAGTGTGCATACTTGGTAATTCTATCAACCACCACCATGATGATTTTGTTTTCTTTAGACTTGGGTAAAACTGTCATAAAATCCATTAATACAACATCTCTACATTCATTTGGAATGGATAAAGGTTGTAATAGACCTAGGGTCTTAATTGTCTCAACTTTATTTTGTTGGAAAACCAAACATTATGCCACAAACTTTTGAACATCAGATTGAAGTCCATCCCAAAAAAATTCCTTCTTCACCCTGTGGTAAGTTTTTTAAAATACTAAGTACCCTGCTAAGGGGGAGGTGTGCAATTCAAAAAAAATCTTTTGATTGAGTTGGAAATTCTTACATGGATATAAGCGATCTTTGTACCGTAATGAATCATTTTCCGGGCAAATGTATAATATGTACTGGGATATTACTGTAAGTTTTGTATGATTGTCCACACCTCTTTGTCATTCTTCCATTCCTACCTTGCTTCAATTATCCGATCAGGTTGGATAATAGAAATGGCACAGAGAAATGCTTCCAAATCGTCATCCTTTCTTGAGAGTGCATCTATAACAACATTTTTCTTCCCTTTTTGGTAGAAGATTTCAAAGTAATAACACAACATATTTGTGACCCATTTTTGTTTCTCTTCTAGATATAATATTTTTTCCAAAAAGTATTTAAGAGTATCATGAATTGTTTTTACCTTAAAGTGTCTTCCCATTAGGTAAGGTCGCCATTGCTTTAGTGGATGTAGTATTGCCAACATTGCCTTCTCATAAATAGGTTTTTGTAAATACTTTACTTTGATTGGATGACTTTCAAAAGAAACGGGTCTTCCTTCTTGCATTAAAACAACACCAATTCCATTTCCTTAGGCATCATATTCCACCATAAAGGTTCTTGTGAATTCTGGTGTAGCTAAGACCGGTGCTTGGCACATTGTCCGTGTAAGATGTTCAAAGGAATTAGTTGCTTCTGAAGTCCAAGAAAATGCATCTTTCTTCAATAATATTGGTATAAGAATTGTTATTCTATCATAATACTTAACAAAATTGTGATAATACCTGGTCAACCTGAGAAAGCCTTGAAGATAGTTTAGGTTTGTGTGTATTTTCCATTTCTTAATGGATTGAATTTTGTTAGGGTCTACCTTAACACCCTCATGAACTACAATATTACTCAAATAATCCACCTCCTTTACTCCAAAGAAAGATATGGAGGTTTTTTCATATAATTGTTTCTCCTCAATAGTTTGAGCACCTTGTTAACATGTTGAAGATGATCCCTCCAAGAATTGATATAGATTAGTATATCATCAAAAAATACATAACAAAATTTTTCTAAGTGTTTGTAAATGGAATTCATCAAACCTTGAAATGTGGAAGGTGCATTAGTAAGGTCAAAATGCATGAAAAAAAAAATCATAATTACATTCATGAGTTTCGAATGTTATTTTCGGAATGTATTTAGTCTTCATTCTAATTTTATGATATCTATAATGAAGTTCCATCCTAGTGAAGTAAATTTCTCTGTTTAATTTGTCCAACAATTCATCAATGACAGGAATGCGAAATTTATCTTTAATAGTGAGCTTTTTGATCTCTCTATATTCAAGAAGCATACACCATGATCCATCCTCCTTGTGCACCAATACTACTGGAGTAGAGAAATAACTTATGTTGGGTTGAATTATACCAACCTCTAGCATTTTTGTAACCATACATTGAATTTTACTCTTTTGGGCATTAGGATATCTATAAGGCACGATGTTTGGAGGAACACTTCCTGGACTAAATTGAATAGAATTATAAAAATCATGAATAGCTGGGAGGCCTTTTGGAGTCTCGAATACTTTGGAATTATTTTCCAAAATATTTTGGAGATATGGAGAAATGGGTGGTTTTGATGTTTGAACCTATATTGAGCATAATTATGAAACATTATTCTTTCTTCAAACACTTTTTCATGCCATTAGAGCTTATTATGTTCCTAGGTTTCCCTGTGATACCTCTTAATTCAATTTCCTTTGCTTACCAGAAAAATTTCAAGAAAAAATCTTGAAAATTAAAAGTTATCATCCCCAAAGATTGTAACGATTGCACTCCTAGTACAACATTAACACCACCCATTGGAATGGAAAGCATTGTACTATTCAATGAATATTCCCCCATGTTTAGCTTGATATTATGGTACTTTATAGAGTAATATATAGTGCCTCCATTTTCAACCATCACATGACACTCTGGTGCTAGATATAGAAAGAAATTCAATTCATTGGCTATCTAACAATGAATACAAATTATGGGTACTACTTGAATCAATCAACACTATTACCTTTTTCTTCTTGATATATCATACTATGTTGAGAGTTTGAGGAGTGGTAATTCCTTCCAATGCATTGCAAGATATGGAAAAATTCATTTCTTCTTCTCTAGGGTTGGTTCTTAGTGTATATCCTCATCTTTTGATGTTTCTTGTTCCTTTTCTTCCTCCTTTCCTTAATCTATGTAAAATAATTTCTTCTCAGCACACTTATGCCCCTTAGTTTATTCACTATCACAACTATAACAAATCCATTTTTCTCTTTTTTCCTCTAGTTGTTGTGGTGTCAACCTTATAGGATATGAAAAGATAGAAGTAGGAAAAATTGCATCTTTATAGTTGTGTGTGGTAGATTTCATTATTTCCATAATTGTGCTTTCAACTTTTCTTGCCATCCTGAATTCCTTCTCCAATGAATAAGGTTCTGAAAGGTGAACCTCATGTTGGATGTTATCCTTTAAAATCCCTATGAAGACATCAATCGTATGTTTCTATGGAATATCAATTACTCTGATATTTAATTTTCGGAAGTTCTCAATTTGTTCACCCATTGAACCCTTTTGTTTGAGATTTATGAATTGGATAAAGAAGGTGTTTCTCTTTGTATCCTCATAATGTGTTATCAATTCCTCCATAAGAATGGACCAAGTGACAAGTGGTTTACAAGAAAAAGGGCATATATATCATACAAATTGACTGGGTTCTAAATATAAAGATGCAATGTGTACCTTTTGTGTGTGTTGCACATCATGTAGACCAAAATATTTCTCCATTTGTAGTATCCATGTTACAGTATCCTTGCCATCAAAATTCCTCATATCTATAACAACCCTAGTAAAAATCCATGTAATAAAGTTAATAAAGGAAAAATAATAACCAAGGTCATGGGACATGTATTCCAAGCTGAATGTTGGGAAAAAACGTAGTGATGGGGATCACTTGTGATTAATTAATGGCTATAGAAATTGGAAAAGATAGTGGCAAAGGATTTCGAAAGGCATGAGATATTTATTGGAATTTTATTTATAAAAACATTGGTAATTAAGAGAAAAGGAAGGTGAAAGGTCACAGGTTTCATGTGAGGAGGAAAATAAAGGAAAATAATGGAAAATTGAAGAAATAGAGGCCTCATTAATATGGGGATCAATTGACAAACTTTTGTTAGTTTTAGATTAGAGATCTCTATTCTACTCTCTCTCTCTCACACTCTTGGACACTTGAAGCTTTCTTGGAGTACTGTTGGAGGAGTGTGGAATACTTGGGATTTGGATCAAGCAGGAAAATAAAGAGAAGGAAATTGCAAGAGGACATTGAGATCAACAACTACAATGGGTTTTTATTATAGGTATCGAGTTGCACGTATGATTTCCTTGCTAATTTTGGCATGCATGGGACATGCATGTGGTTTTGGTTATGATCTATCATTAGCACAAAGGATTTCTTGGATTCGCAGTGAATTTTCCTAGCCTTTCCATTTCTTGGGTAACCATAATGTTGTGGGTGTCTTTTCTTTTCTTTTCTTTTTTGCTTGGTTCTCATGTTCCTTATGCTTGTGGGCTGAGTTACTAGTTCCTGGAAGGCTTGGTTGGACAAATGATCTAGAAGCCCTGTAACAGCTTGGGTTGAGTTGCTAGTCCTGGAAGCCTTGGTTGGAAAGACACTCTAGAAGTCCTTGTTGGGTTGAGTTACTAGTCCTGGAAGCCTTGGTTGGAAAAACTCTCTGGAAGCCAAACATCAGTTGTGGGTTGAGTTACTAGTCTTGGAAGGCATGGTTGGAACAAATGCTCAAGAGCCCTAGACATCTTAGGTAGAGACCAATCTGGTGATGGTTAGTGATGTTCGACTGTGAGGTGGAATCACTAGTTGAGGGTTGAGGTGGTTTGGCCTTTGGAAGCCCCGGTTTGGTTTTGTTGGATTTGTCCCATGAGATCCCAAATTCATGATTGAAATATGGCACGAGGGTGATTGGCTGAAAAAAATATTTGGTTCATCCAATCTATGGTTGATTGGTATGTGGAAGTCCCAAACTTGGTTACATTTTGCATATGTTAATAAGAGTTCATTTCCTCCTGTATTTGATGGGTATATATACTTTCTCATATGTTGTTTTTATGGTTTTTATATCTTTGTTATTTCTTATTGGATATATGTTGCTTATGAGGATGTTTTATGGCAGTCTTGATGTATGGCTCTCATCATGTTTTGATTAGATAATGAATTAAGAATGAAAATATTACCTAATAGATAATAATGCAGCTATTGTGATATGGAATTAATACTTACATATGAATCTCAGATATGTATGAGACCCCTATGCTCAGTTTAGTTGTTATGACCTGTAGATTACATATTTGTGATAGGTTTGATGAAATGCTTGTCATGGATAATAGCGGTCCATTCAATTCATTCATAAAATGTTTGCATTAGCACCCTTTTTTATATGTTATTTATCATTTCTAGAAGTTTCATGAAGTTTTGGGTAGTGCCCTGAGCCCTGACACTGAAAAAGTGGCACAATATCTGGGGTCGCTAGCACATAAATGCTGGAAAAAGGCCACAGTTGCATGGGTGTCTTATTATGGGAGTTACCAAAGGGTCCTAGTTCCATGCGTTCCTTTTCATGGGAGTGACTAAGGCTCTAGGGTAGTGAAAAAGAAAGTTGCCTCAGGGTTTAGCCACCTGGAAGGCTAGTTGACTCCTGAAGGTTCTGGCATGTGTGGAAGGTTAGATTGGTCTTTTCATATCAGTTCCACTTCCTTAACTATACTTGTGGAGTTGAATAGTTTCATAGTAACTCTTAGTCACATGTTCACCCTAGTGGACCGGTTAGCTTGGGTAAATGTAAGAGGAGGGTGTTATAGAGTGGTAACAGAGCATGGTTCACCCCTTTGCACTCAAATGGTAGTGTGTGTTGGTTTTTCATACATGTATATTACATATGTGTTCCTTATTCTTTTTGTCTATGTGCTTATTGAATATGCATTTCACTGGTCAGAGTTATAGTGGTGTTTCCATGTGAAAAGTTGACGGTGTTATCGTTGGATGTGGTCGTCATGAGAGCATGTCACTTGTGCATTGGCCATGCATGTTAGTGTTTATATGTTGTTATCAATACATTGGCATGGTGATAGTTATTGTGCATGATGTCATGGTATGTGGTTGGTATGGTCATGCATTATGACTGGATAATGATTGAAATAATGATTAAATGTTGATATGATTATGTTTATATATGTATTTAGCTAATTTGGTTGGTCTTGAAGATGATATATCCTCCCCTAAACTAAATTGAGGTACGTTGGCTTGTTTATGATTTGGTATAGCTGACATGGTATACCTTGTAGGAAGAAAAGATCAAATATTACTAGCAATATGGTAGAATACAACTCATGAGATTCTCCCTATATATTAGATGAGAAGTATGGTGAGGGATATTGTGCTGACATAGAAAAAACTATGAGAAGTCTGAAGGCAAAGATAAGAATTTGCAAAGAAGATAATGACTGAATCATTAAATTATAAGAGAGACTTGCAAGGGTAGAAGAGAAATAAGAAGAGGCCAATGTGGTGATTCTTCAAAGCTTGTCAGACTTGGAGAGGCAAGGGCCACTTAGAATCATCCATGGACAGGAGGATAGGACTAATGGAGCATATGGTAGCAGGTCACATGGTGGGCGTAGATTGGATAGAGATGACACAACCAGAGATGGAAGATTCCTAGATACACTTGATTAACGAGGCAGTGGGCATGGGATTTACTCTAGTGATGGTTCAGATAGGTATCATGGTCATCATCATTATCATCCTTACAGGAGGAGTGACAAGGGATATTTCCAGATGAGTTCAAGGAAGAAAAGTCACCTACATTTTATGGGGAAATGAAGAATTCATAGGATGTCAAAACATGGTTTCTTGGGATGAATAATTTCTTCAAGTTGCATGATTACTAAACAAACATGAAGAACATGATAATGACATTTCGTATTAAAGGTAAAGAAGATATTTGATGGGAAGATGTAAATAATGTCAAAGGTATTCATGAAGAGGAGTTGACTTGGAGTGAGTTCAAGAGACTATTCAGGAAGAAGTATCTATCATAGAGATACTATGACAATAGGGAAACATAGTTCTATGAGTCAAAAATGGGATTTATGACTAATGAGCAGTACACTAGCATATTCTTGGAGTTATTGAGGTATGTGCCTTACGTCAAGGAGGACAAGGCCAAGGTCCAATGATTCATCAGTGGGTGGCAGGTAGCATTCAAAGACATGATTGAGTTTTATGAGCCTATATCATTAGAGGAGGCCATCCTGTAGATAAAGCATTGTTTTGAGAAATCAAAGCATAGATATGAGACTAAGCTAGACTGGAAAGGTAATGCAAAGAATAAAGGAAAACGGGACAAGAAGTGAACAAGACCTCAATATACGAGTAACAAAGAGAATGTGCCACTCCATAAGAAGTTTAGTTCATCTGATAGAGGACAAGGATTTCGGTTTGAGGAGTAGAATGAGGGTGTAGGTTGGAAGCCTTTGTAGTGTTGAGCTTGTCATGGAGAGAATCATAGGTGAGATTTTCCACAACATCAGGGTGGTAGACTGCAGATCGATAGTGTGCAGGAGGTACAAACATTGGGAGATGTTGGACAGAGTATTCCATGAATCTATGTAGCATTGGAGAACAAGAAGGTAGATCACCAGGCGTCTATTATTGAGATGGATGGTACTCTTTGTGATTAAGTTCTTTCTATTTTGATTGACCCTAAAACTAATTATAGCTATGTTAATTCTAAGATGGTGGATAAGTGTGGTTTGAATAAATAAGTGCATTCATAATACTGGTTAAGGTACAAGAAGAGAAGTTCATCATTGGCTAAGAGCTTGGGCATTTGAGTTGAATGGTATGCCTACTTCAACACATTTTAATGTACCTCCATTGGGATGATACAATTTGTTGTTGGTTATGGACTAGTTGTATCATCATAGGACCAAGGTGGATTGTTATGACAAGGCTATTGAGTTCTTGGATGAAAATGGGGAACAAAGAGTCTTGTAGGGTAAGAAGAAGGAAACATTAGTTAGAATGGTGGCAACTATACAAGCAAAGCTCAATTTCAGGAAAGGGTGTCTTATTTGCAGTGCATATTTCCAATGACAAAGGTAAGGAAGCTAAGGATGCAAATGCCTTGAGCAGGTACCCAGTTTTACAGTAGTTTTAGGATGTGTTTCTAGTAGAGATTTTAGAGTTGTCGCCTCATAGGTAAGTGGAATTTTATATTGAGTTGGTACCAGGGGAAACACCAACATCAAAGGAAACATACATGATGAGCACATTAGAGTTAGTAGGGTTGAAGTTGCAGTTGAAGGAAATGCTTGAAAAGCGATACATTAGACCAAGTGTGTCACCGTGGGGTGCACCAGTGTTGTTTGTGAAAAGGAAAGATGTACTCTCATGTTATGAATTGATTACAGGAAGTTGAACAAAGTGACCATCAAGAACATGTATTTGTTTTCGAGGATTGAGGACTTGTTTGATCATTTGAAGGGAGAAACAATGTTCTCAAAGATTGATCTGAGATTAGTATATCATCAGGCACGCATCAAAGAAGAGGACATCTAAAAGACTGTTTTCCAAACTAGGTATGGGCATTATGAGTTTTTTGTAGTTCCATTTGGTTTGACTAATTCTCTAACTACTTTTATGTGCTTAATGAATAGTGTATTTCATCCTTATCTGGACAAGTTTGTTATCGTATTCATTGATAATATATTGGTATATTCTAAGAATGAGGAAGAACATTTTGAACACTTAGCAGTAGTATTAATATTGCTAAGAGAGCATCAATTGTCTGTCAAGATTATAAAATGTAGTTTCTTTCAAATAGAGGTAAACTACTTGGGCATGTGGTTTCTAAGGAGGGCATAATAGTGGATCCGGAAAAGATAAGGGCTATGATGGAGTGGGTAGCTCCTAGAAATTTGGATGAGGTAAGATCATTCACAGAGTTAGCAGGTTATTACAGGAGGTTCATAAGGAAATTCTCATAGATTTCTTATCCTTTTACGTCATTGCAAAGTTAGGCTAAGAAGTTTGAATGGACAGAGGAATGCGCAAAAAGTTTTGAGCGGTTGAAGAAATTGTTGAAAAATGCTCAAGTTCTAAAGAATTTAGATTGGTACAAAGAGTTTGTGGTATGTACAAATGCTTATAAGAGAGGCCTTAATGGATTCCTTATGCATGAAGGACAAGTAGTAAGCTATGAATCAAGGAAACTTAATGAGCATGAGTAAAATTATCCAACACATGATCTTGAGTTGGCAGTGATCATCCATGCTTTGAAGATATGGAGGCATTATCTTCTTGGCAGGCAATTCATCTTGATGAGTGATAATAGTGGATTGTGGTATCTATTAGACCAAATGAATCTAAATTCCAGAAAAGCTAGATGGCTCGCCACGATTAGTGAGTTCGACTTTGAGATCAGGTACATTAAAGGTAAAGATAACAATGTTGCAGATGCTCTTAGTAGGTGGATATAGGTAAATCACATAACAATTATGAGTTCTTATGGGGAAGATTTATAAGATCATATATTGCAGGAAGGACAACAAGATGACATGTATAGGGATCTCATGCATAGGTTACAATACAGTACAGGTGATCAGGATGTGGATTATTGTCTCACAACAACTGGCTTGGTCAGATTTAGGGATAGGATATATGTGTCAGATGATAGTCAGCTCAAGAAGCTTATCTTGAGGGAATTTCATGCTAAGTCATATTCATGTCATTTAGGATATTTGAAGAAATTGATAGAAGTGAAGCATTTATATTATTAGTTGAACTTGAAGAAAGAAGTGGCAGAGTTTGTGTCTAGGTGCTTAGATTGTCAACATGTAAAAGTAGAGTGTAAGCATCTAGGTGGTCTACTACAGCCGATTCTGATTCCAGAGTGGAAATGGGAGGTCATTTCCATGGAATTCATTACAGGTTTGCTAAGGACATCTAGAAAACATGAATCCATTATGGTTGTGGTGGAAAAGTTGGAAAACGTAGCGCACTTCATTCCATTGAAGTCTACTTATTAAACTAATCATGTATTACAGGTCTTCATCATGGATGCAGTGAGGTTGCATGGTGTTTTGAAGAAAATTATCTCAGACAAGGATGCACGTTCACTTTGAGATTCTAGAAAGAGTTATTTGTATGTTTGAGTACAAAGTTGGCCATTAATACAACTTATCATTCGCAGAAAGATGGAAAGACAAAGAGGGTCAATAGGATATTGGAGGATATGTTGAGGATGTATGTGATGCATCAGCAACGAAAGTGGAAAGAGTACCTTCCATTGATTGAGTTTTCTTACAACAATGGGTACTGGGAATATTTGAGGGTGAGTCTATTTGAGGTATTGTATGGGTGGAGTTGTAATACTCCCATTAGTTGGAGTGATAAAGTGAATAAGGTGTTGATTGGACTAGACATGTTGCAGACATGGAATAGGAAATGCAAGAAATAAAAAAAAATCTGAAGGCATCACAGGGTAGAGAAAAGAGTTATGCATATCAGACTAGGTTGTTTAAGGATTTTCAAGTTGGGTAACATGTGTACTTTCACATCAAGCCCAAGGAGAGATCCTTGAGGATTAGATCATGTTCCAAGCTGGCACCTCAATTTTGTGGACTTTTCAAGATTCTTCAAAGGATTGGACCAGTAGCCTATCGACTTGCATTGCCTACTACAATGAAAGTCCATGATGTTTTTCATTTGTCATTGCTTAAGAAGTATGTTAAATATGTTGATCATGTGATTGACTAGTCTGTATTATAGGTGGAACCAAAAGGAAAATTCTAGCCGGAACCTCAGTGCATTTTGCATAGAAATATGCTCATGCTTCGAAACCAAGCAATTGAGTAGGTTAAAGTGCAATGGAAGCAATTTGAAACCAACAGATATATGGGAGATGGTGGATTAGATGCAGGCTATGTGTCCTTATCTATTCTCTAGTTGAGCAAATTTTTTTGGAATATGTTTTGGTGTGATGTTTGGTAAATGTATATATGTATATGGATGTAAATACCACCATGAACTATGTTATAAAGCTCCAATAAGCGGTATGGGTGTCATGTCGTTATGGTTGTGGTTATGTTTCTCATGTTGGTTTGCTTCTCAGTAGGATGATCATTGTAAATACAACAATGAGCTAATTTAAAAAGCTCCATGGGAAGTATGTTTTACTTTTTAGGAGTATTGTTGGTTGTAGGTTTCATTGAGAACTAAGGATGGGGTTTCCCCAGGGGGGAGCTGGGGGGATTTTGCAACAACCTAGTCAAAATCCATGTAATAAAGTTAATAAAGGAAAAATAATAACCAAGCTCATGGGAAATGTATTCCAAGCTTATTGTTAGGCAAAAACATAGTGATTGGGATCACTTGTGATTAATAAATGGTTATGGAAATTGTCAAAGGCAATGGAAAGGGATTTGGAAAGGCATGAGACATTTATTGGCATTTTATTTATCAAAATAATAGAAATTAGGAGAAACAGAAGGTGAAAGGTCACAGGTTGCATTTGCGGAGGAAAATGAAGGAAAATAAAGTAAAATTGAAGAAATTAGTGGCCTCATTAATAAAAATTCTTATGAAGCCCAATTGACAGATTTTTTTTCATTTTTAACATGGAGCTCTCTATTCTACTCTCTCTCTCATACTCTTGGACACTTGGAGTTTTCTTGGAAAATTCTTGGAGTAGTATGTCATACTTGGGATTTGGAGAAAGAAGGTAAAGGGAGAGAAGGAAAGTGTAAGAGGACATCGGGATCAACAACTACAATGATTTTTTCTTGCAAGTACCGAGTTTCATGTATGATTCCTTGCTAGTTTTGCCATGCATGGAACATGTATGTGGTTTATTGGTTATGATCTGTCATTTGCATAGAGGATTTCATAAATTGATGATGGATTTACCTAGGCTTTCCATTTCCTAGATAGCCATGGTGTTATGGGTTTCTTTCCTTTTGTTTCCTAGTTAGTTCTCCTGTCATTTATGGATGTGGGTTGAGTTACTAGTTCCTAGAAGCCTTGGTTGGACAAACCCTCTAGAAGTCCTGTAATAGGTTGGGTAGAGTTACTAGTCCTAGCGGGATTTTTTGGACAAATTCTCTAGAAGCCCTTGGTGGGTTGAGATACTAGTACTTGAAGCCATGGTTGGGAAAACACTTTGGAAGCCTGAAAACAATTGTGGGTTGAGTTACTAGTCATGGAACCCTTGGTTGGAACAAACACTCTTAAGCCCTCGACAACTTGGGTAGAGAGAAATTGGGTGATGGTAAGTGATGTCCAACTGTGAGGTATAATCACTAGTTGAGGTAGTTTGGCCTCTACAAGCCCTGGTTTGGTTTTGTTGGATTTTTTCTATGAGATCCCACATTCATGCTTGGAATATGGCATGAGGTGATTGGATGAAAGAAAGATTTGGTTCAACCAATCTATGTTCGGGTGGTACATGGAAATCCCATACTTGGTTTCATTTTTCATATGATAATAAGAGTTCATTTCCTCTTATATTTGATGGGTAAATACACTTGTTAATATGTGGTTTTTATGGCTGTTATATTGCTGTTATTTCTGTTGAATATATGTTGGTTATGAGGACATTTTGTGACAGTCTTGATGTATGAATCTCATCATGTTTTGATTAGAAAATGAATGAAAAAAGTATATATGACCTAATAGATGATAATGTAGCTAATGTGATAAGGCATCAATGCTTTACGAATCTCAGATAAGTATGAGACCCCTATGCTCAGTTATGTTGTTATGACCTATAGATTACATATTTATGATATGTTTGATGAAATGCATGTCATGGCTAGTAGAGGTCTAGTCAAGTCATTGATCAAATGTTTTCATTTTTACCCTTTTCTATGTTATCTATCATTAATATAAGTTTCATGAATATCTAGGAAGTGTATTGAGCCCTAACCCTAAAAAATTGGCACAAAATCTGGGGTCGCTAGCACATAACTACCTGAAAAAGGACATAGTCACATGCATTCCTTGCCGTGGGAGCAAATGGAGGGTTCCAATCTCATGCATGCCTTGTCATGGGAGCGACTGAGGCTCTAGGGTAATGAAAAAGCTAATTGCCTCAAGGGCTGGTCACCTAGAAGGGTTGGTTGGCTCTTGAAGATTTTATACTATGTGTTAAAGGTTAGATTCATCTTTTCATGTTGGTTCCACTTCCTTAACTATACTTTGGGAGTTGAATCATATCATAATAACTCTTCGTCACATGTTTACCCCAGTGGACCAGTCAACTTGGGTAAATGTGGGAGGAGGGTGTTACAATATTGATCTTTGGAATGTGGTGGGTCTTAAACCCAACATTGGAGTCTCTAAAAGCATAATTCATATCATTTTCTTCCTCATCATGATTTTCATGGATTACCTTGTTACCACTAGGAACCCTTTCGTCTAGAAACTTTGCGAAACCTTCCTTCAACCCTTCTATCTTGACATTCATAATTGCTTCCATGTATTCTTTTAAACCATTAATAAAAACTACCATGTCCCTTTTTATACCATATATATTAACCAATTCATTTTTATTTACTTTTTGCAAGACTGAAATATTTTGCACTTGGTCTCGTAATTTTGATATATAATGTTGCATTTCTTCCTCTTCTTCATGTTTCAAAGTAGATATTTATGGTTTCTTACTAGGAGTGTCCATTTTTTTAGTTTGAGGAATTATATAATGAAAAAACGATATCTTTGCTTCACTATGGCCTTTGAATCACTTCAAACTGATTTTTCAAACAAAAGTTATGCAAAATTGTTTTAAAAAATACACACTTTTTTCTTGCTTTTAGGAGCTCTATCTTGCAACTCTTGTATCTCTATAATTCCGGCCCTTGAAGGTTTGAAATTTCATGTTGTGGTATCCCTTTGAATATTATTTCCAATGCCACAAGTCAGACCAATATTGGATTCTTCAAGATAAGGGTATGCCCAATATCCCACAATAACTTGATTATGGACTGGTTCCATAGAGCAAACTTGTATGGAATGCCATGTGTCACTGTTTCAACCTTCAACCCTGAAAATGAAAGAAGAAAAACAAAAGCCCATGAAATTTCCATCACTTTTGACAAAATTAAAGTCTGATTCTTGTAAAGAAAGTTATGGAGATTTTCCCTAGGTCACCTTTTTGAGATTGAATTATGGAGCATGCACAAACCATAACTTCTTCATACCATATCTCTGAAAATATAGCAAATCAATATCTGAAATTTCTACATGACGCTCATCACAATATAGAATACACTTGGGTGAAATTTCTACTTCTGAATCTTTGTAGAAAAAAAATTATAGTGAAAATTGTAAGATGACTTGTTTGAAGTAGTGAAACCCTAGAATCCAAAGCTTTGATACCAAATATTATGAAACCTGATCACAAAAGAGAAGAAAATATAGTTCAATGACTTGATAATTAGCTTCTTTGAGGGGGAAATCTCATTTACATGATATAAATGAACAATTCTTGGATGACACAAATGAAAATACCTCCTTGGTATATAATAGGAGTCTAAGGGGTTACAATATAATCAGAGCCTTGATAGCAATAATAATGTAACGGAAACAAAATAACAATAGTGGGCTTCTATGGGGCACAAAAATAAAAACAAGGGGGCCATAAAATTACTATAGGGACCTAAGATAGTCACCTTACTTAAGTTTCCCTTCTCTAAATTTTTGATCCACATTCTAGAATTGACATAAGATGACTCATCTCTTTACTAATATTTTTATTCCTTTCTTCTTTTCACAATAACCAACCATCTCTCACCTACGAATATTCTTACCTCATATTTTCCATTTAATTTTGTCTACTTGATATAACCTTAATTACCACAACTCTAATGGGTGAATGCATGAACATGGATTACACTTTTGGGCCAAATGTGGCGATGGAATTTCAAAATTTTACTCTTTTATCGAATTGAAGCCCTAAAAATTTATATAAGCATTATGTATTTTGATTCAGAGTAAAAAGACGATTTGTGAAGAATTATGTTGTTGTCCTAATGATATTTGAAAAAAAGAAAAAGTGTCGTATAATATGTCAATTTTCCATTTAATGAGATATATGTGTGTTCACATAGAATAACTTAGTCTAAAATGTGGAATTTAATATATATAT